>LGRX02011000.1:9155-31708 GCA_001247695.2 Cymbomonas tetramitiformis
CAGGGTGTACTCACCAACCCCCATGTCTGCTAAGCTTTCCTTCGTGGAACGCTCGATCTCCAAGCTTGTGTGACGAACATCGCTAAAAGGTACCGCGGAAAGCAACTTCTCGTGAAGCACCATGCCCTTGTCGATCCAATACACCAGGATTCCGAAGATGGCAATGCCACCTTCGGACCACAAATCACCAGCGATGGAGGGCATGATACCCTCCCCCAATTAAGTGCCGCAAGATGGAACTTCACCTTGTTCTTCCCCTCAACGGACAACTCCAAAATGTACTGCGTTACCAACTTGTAGGTGGGAGGGACATAGCTACCATGGAAGATGAACTCGAAGATATCACGAAGCTCGCGGTCAGATTCTCCGATGCTGAGAGGCCTTTTATTCCGAACGATCCAGAGGGCAAACTACATACACAAACAAACATCAATACCGAAATAAATATTCTAGGAGCGAGTACCAACATAATGTCTTCGCTATGTTGACTATGATAAAATCATAGTCAGTCATAGTCAATGAAAAAGGGCTCTTCGCCCAAGCACGGCCAAGAGGCGGGGAGCCACCAACCAAGCGTATCACTCGACTCAGGTGGTCAACCTACATTCAAGCATATGCGACACAATGCCATAGTATTTGAGAGGCGCACGTCCATTTTCAATTTTCAATCATATTCACTGCCACGCAGAGGTCATGAGAAACTCGCTGCAAATAGCATATCTATAGAGAGTGAAGGAAGGAGGTGGGGGGGAGAGGGGAGGGGGGAGGCACCTTCTTATGCAACTCGTCACGTTTTTCGTCGGAAATAGGTGGCAACATCGCCTCTATGGTCCCAACTTTGGCGGCGTTGACGCCCCGAGTCTCCTCAGTAGTTGCAGAGTCGGCAGACTCAGCCTCGACCATCTTGCAATACAAGTCCTTGTGTATGTGCGCAAGATGAGAGCGTAGGTTGGAAGTGTTCCCACTCCACGTAGGCGAAGAATCCGGTCCACATACTTTGCAGCACAGCGCGAGGACCTTCTCGGGCTGCTCAGGACACAGACGAACTTTGTAGAATGCCCAACACGCTGCTTTGCGTTTCCCCCCCTTGCCCTCCCCCAGTTCTCGTCCAGTGTGCTGGCATCTTCATCTGTGAATTTATATACACAACGAAAGACCGGAATGCAGTGAGAACGTGGGCCGAAGACAGCGAAGTTCGAACGCAAGAAAACACAACGAAGAACGAACGAACGAACGAAGCACAACGGGCGAAATGTGTAACACACGCACTTCCAGATGCACCTGAAGCACTTTGTTGTTCTGAAGGGGTCTTCCGTTTTTTGTTGGCCCTATTATTCTGCGCATCAACCCGGGATCGTTCTTCCTTGTCCTTGCGGAAAGCTGCTATCTCCTGTTCGTGTCCGGCGAGATTCTCGATGGGCTCCCATGTGTCCTCGTTATCAGTGAAACCCTCCCAACCTATGAGCCACACAGGTTTACCTTTCCTTACTGCTTCCGCTTTTATCTCACGGACGGAAAAGACAGTGTCGTCGCTGCCCGTGAGGTCGTAAGGGTTTTTCTGAGTTCGTTTCACAGGGCCTTGACCCTGCGCGAGCAGAACCACGTCGGCGTCACTGGTCTTTCTGCGCTTGGCACCTTTACCACGAGGCATCTTTACTCAACGAATTTCGAAACAGTCGGTACGTAGATTAGCGATGAATGGGATTAAAATGCTCACAGATTATATTTTTTATACGAATTCCTCGCTCGCCCCTACTTTGCTATTCCGAAGTCTGCACCAATAATATGAAGTTTTGGAATCATCTTGGGATCGATGAATAACGGTTGTTAATTGGTTGGATCGATGTGGTTTAGAATGGTACCTATCGTGATAGCTCAAGATCACGTTGATCCGTCAAAGTGGTTATCGTACTTATCGATTACTGCCATTCACATGAGGGGTCGATTAATCAAATAACAAAATCGCGTCGAACCTATCGAGTGACGACGACAATTCCGGTGAACCTGTCGAGCGACGACGACAGTTTTGTGAACCTGTCGAGCGACAACGACAATTTTGCGAACCTGTCGAACGACAACGACAGTTTTGCGAACTTATCGAACGATAACGATATTTACGATAAGTCGTTTGAACATATCGAACGACGACGATAACTCCGATTAATCGATTAATCGGAGTTATCGAACTATCGATACCGGGCCTTGCGATTTAGTTTTGCTATTTTAATTCCGCGTGCTGGATAAAATTGTAAATCGTCAGATTTGTGTAGATATCTTGTGGTTTAAAATAAGTATGGTATGATATATAATTTTAGGGGAAATGATAATGAAAGAAATATTTCGCGTTTGACGTTGTTTACACTTTGTATTAATAATGAAATATAAATTTATAGTAATTCTGTATATGTAAATGTATATAGTAATTATATGTATTTAGAATGGGCAATGGTATAAATGTTTATATTTATATGGAATCGGCGTACCTCAATTTTATATCTTTCTGCGATATAGATAAAATTTCGCAATTTGTCTTCACTTTCGCAGTTTTCTGCGGAGCTCCTCTGAGGAGCTCCGCAAAAAGCTCCTCAAGAAAATCAGCCACCGTCAGCCACTCGGCATCGCATCGATGTCTTGCGTGAGGAGCCGAAAGTCGAAATGCAGAGATGTAGATTCTGTCAAAACTCCGCTCCGCATCAATCGAGGATTCTGGATGCGGAGTACCAAAATGCAATAACTGTAATATAATCAAGTATTTTCACGTTTCCCCATCCAAGGTACAAATTATACAGTCTTCCCATCACTGTATTTATACTCACATTATTTCATTTTTTACCCACCACTGATTTCATCATGGGAAAATTGGCTTTGATGGTCTCGCTTGGGATGCCTACGTGGACCCGATAACAGGCATTGGCAGAATCGTTTATGGAAATCCCCCCTTTGACGGGAAAGATAAGGACTACCTTGGAAATGGGACATAAAGCGGCCAACACCGTCCCTGATTTTCAGGAACATGGATTCTTCCGCTGTCTCCCAAAAACCAAAAAAGATGGTTCGATAAAGGCTTTAAACTTGTTTTCAGACTCCCGCATAACACTATTCCATTTATCCCACATGGCTATTGGACGGGTGATGACCCCTACGTGGTGGATGCTATACGGATGACTTTGATGGAAACACCGAAATGCTTCAGATCTGATGACATAGCGCTAAGGCGTAGGGCGCTGTGTGTTGGACTTGCACCTTGAGCGCGCAGGTTCAAGTCCCGTCTGGATCTCGTCGGGAGGTTGTTGCCCGATATAATTATATTGTCTGATCAACAACATAATTACACTAGAAGCATTTCGGTGTTTCCATCAAACTTTTCGGATGTTGTTATCATAGCTATAGACAATGCACCCAGTGATACTCAACCAGCCTTTGACTGGAGGCCTACACAGAAAAAGATTGCCAGATGGTTCCTTAACGCCCTTCCCAAGTCCAAAGTCTCGAAGAAGAGGCTAGAATACACAGGAGTCAGCCCTGATATTTGGAATGAAGTTCTGAAAGAAAGCGACAAAGTACTTCCCTCTTCGCTTTGCCCATGGCCCACTCAAGACCCTCCTTATCATCCGAGTGATATCGTTGAGCCTTATTATGGTGGTCACGACCACGACACGACAATCACCAATGCAAATTCCAAGCCCTTCATAAGCACCGTGAAATGGCCCAAAGTTCTTACACTCATGGGATACCTCCCTCCTCTTTTTGGTACTGTCCTCAACACGATAGGTGTTCCCCGTGGTAAGATTAAACCACTCCTAAAAAAACTTTCAAGAATTTGTAGGCAACACACCAAAAATAGGCGAGACGTGTTTTTGTTAAACACCACCACCACCTTAAACGCAGTGAAACCATGTCAGAGAACAGAAGCTGTGCAACAGTCAAACGACTTTCTTCAAACCCTCCTGCAATAATTTTCAAAAGTCTTGCAATATACGATGGTTCCGTGTCCCCAAGGGGAGGGGCCGTCCCCCCTCCCCTCCCCGCCACCCCCCTCTCCCCGCCCACCCCGGCCACCTTCCTCAACAGTCTCCAAAACCCCCTTAATTCTTCGACTTCCCTCCCCACCGCTCAGATTCAGCCACCGACCCCTCCACCGCACCCGGCCATGGCTGCTTCTCCATCTTCTAGAGTTTTTTATTGCCTAGCACTTAGCTTTTTCTCAATATGTCACCCTGCTGAAAAGTGGGCTGAGCCCCTTTGTGGGCGCGCTATAGCAGAGGGAGTAGCCCCTGGTGTTTTCACTAGCCTGCTGCTTTGCGGCAGGGATACCGCACTCTCAGGACTTTGTCCCCTTTGCTAGCGTAAATGTTTTATTATTTCATATGTAACTTTCAAATTTGAAGTTTGAAGGTGATGACCGATAGAGCGCGATGACCGATTTGAAAGAGCTGGCTTTCAAAGTTAGCAAATTATACAGTTTACAAATTATACAGTCTTCCCACTACTGAATTTCTACTCAGATTATTTCACTATACAGTCTTCCCACCATTGAATTTATACTCAGATTATTTCACTTTTTCCCACCACCGATTTCATATGTAAGTTTCCAATTTCGAATTTTAAGTTTTGAAGGTAATGGCCGATGGAACGTGATGACCATGGTCGAAATTCCGTGGTTTAAACCATGAACTTCTCATTAAACATTTATAGAGCACTTATGGCGTTTATATGGGGCTCGGATATACAGTGAACCGTGTGTGATGAATTTATCTTTATGAAAACGAAAGTAAGTAAGTAATAAGGTGAAGTATAAAGTAATTTGCTTTGGTCCTAGACATAAAGAGCAGAGGTCTATTTCGCAATGTCAAAGAATGCTGCATTAAATGAAGGTCGTATCATCAGCGAATTGTCTATCCGACTGCGTCGCACGATTTCATTGAGGTTCGCACCTATTCACAATCCGTGCACGTTGTGGGGGTAGATGGTGGATACTGCATGTGCACGCGCACGAGTTGATTCCCAATTCTGTCCAGTTTGTGAGTTGACATTTACCAGCACCCTGTGTCGTGAGTGTTATTCGACGGCGAAGCTCATTGCTGTGCGAGGTTATGTCAGTTTTATTATCCAACCTCGGGGTGGTCACTGATGCTCTGTCCTGTCCTTTTGCAGGGATTTTTATTTAAGTTTATTGAAGCATCTATTTCTCTTTTGGATTTCAATCAGCGTGATGTTAGCTCAGTTTCGTGCGCAAAACGCTGAAGTGGTATGTGCCCCTGCACTTAGGCCCTACTGACTGCCGTTTGCACGGGGAAGAACGGAGTTCATAAGTGCTCTCCTCGTGAGAAGAAGCAGCACATATATGTGAGTCTTAGGTAGCGACGATAGGGCCGCTCCCAAATCCACACTACGAGGTTGCCTTGAACTCGATCAAATGCAATTTCGGCTCCACCAGAGGCTAGCTGCCATTAATACCTGAAGGCTAAGACTCCTTAGACGTCGTAACAAGTTCGAAACTAAGATAGAAGTCTTAGTCCAGTGAACAACCAGCCGGCGTCGCAGTTTCACTAAATGGCTATCGAACCGTCACAGCGGTGTACATAGTCTTAACTCATCTTTTGACAGAGCTATCACAAATATTCTGCTTTTCACGAGGACGAGGGCCACTTGCGGGGAATAAAAACGCCGTAGGGATATGTTCGGCGGACACGAGGACGAGGGCCACTTGCGGGGAATAGAACTGCCGTAGGGATATGCCACAAATATTTAGCATTATGCCTTTTCCAGATCAGAGGTTTGGTTGAGCTTCCAGTTCTTCTAAGAACTGAGGCTGTTTAAGAAAACTTGGCTCCCATGGGTAACAGGTAGTGTCATCAGTGGCGGATCGAGGCCTTCCTCCGAAGTATGGCTTGAAATTTATGGACTGGTTGAAGACCATGGTGAGCTACTACTAAGGATGGATACTCTGAAAATGCAACTTGAAACTTACTAAGAAGGCCTTGCGACTATGGAGGGTCTAGAAACGTTACTTTTCGACCAAAAACACGTTTGGGCTTGGGCTTGGGTTCGTAGCATGCGAACCGTCATGCAGTTATTAGAGAGGTTCCTCAGAAATGGCAACTTTCTTTTTCCGAGACGAAAAAACGGTGCCACGTCGGAATTCGCGTGTCGAGTCACTTCTTGGGTGCTGGCATGGCGCAATTCCAAAATGACGCCAGGGATCCTTTCAGCTCCAAAAAAAAGCGATTTCCATTTTTCATGTGAAACAGTCCGCAGTCGCAAAGATTTCGAATGCTCTTAGCAGTGTTTACAGTTTGGAAAAACTGCAGCAGCAAGTGCAGGCGAGACCGCAAACAGCATCTTTAAGTTGTCACATGCATCCAGCACACGTGTGATTTTCATTTTATACAAATTGCATTTTCATCCAAGTTTGGGAGCGATTTCCCGAAACCGGACGATTTACAGTCTTAAGAAAAAACGGAGAGTGTTAATTTTCACTTCGGGAGCGTGTAAGAATCTTTCCCGATTTCGCAGCTAAATTAGGCCAACGGCAGACGTGGCACGTAAAATGTGCCACGTCCCCCGTAAAATGGCCACTGGGAAACGTCTGCGGAACCTCTCTAATCTCGATCTGAAAAATGCTTTTTCTTTTCAGCTCATTTCCAGTTCACTGAAAACACCCCGAAAATTCAGATTTGAAAATTGGATCCGTCACATCCACTTGAAAACGATCATGGAAGAAACGCTCTCGTCATCGTTTTGCGATCGATATCACGAACATCGCTTCGAGTTTTGGGGGTTGTTGCATCGAACTACAATTGGGCTGAAAAAGATTATTCATACCTATAGCGATTCGCAGTTTATGAACCCAAACCTAATAAGTGTTTTTTTGCAGTTTTTCAGTATTATTTTCTTGAAAATAGGGATAGCCTTTGGCCGAAGGTGGACCCTCCTTAGTTGCAAAGACCCCAGGGCTCCTGGTAGCCTTTTTAACGCCCCAAACTGAAATTCGGTTGAGGATAGGGTGCCGTGGTGGACTCAAACCAATTTTGCAGCTTAGGTTTCACAAAAAATGTCATATTTTGTGGGTGTAGCAAATCATTACTTTCAAAAAGTTCTGGAGGCGAATTTTGCAACATGACTGGCCCTATCGTTTATCATTGGCCAGGGTCCAAGAATGGTGAGTCAGTGACGTGGTATTTAAAAAACCTTAGTAGGCAAAATTACCTTGTCATATTTTTGAGAAAGACTTTTTGTAAAGTTAAGTAATGGTAGTTTAATATATGCAACTGATATTGTTTAAAGATTCTAAAAATATATCTATATGGTAACTTGGTCTCAGTTTTTTAAAATACCACGAGGATATGGCATTCTTGGATTCTAGCTAATAAAAATAGGGGGTCTGATAGCATAATCAATCTCGTGACTCTTGGGACTCCCTTGATGAAATGTGCTACCTGGCGATTCAGAATGGTGGTTGTATAAATAGACTCTAATATCTTAAGCTGATAATGCTACCATCATCGTTTATCATGCATACCTCGATGTGAGGATGTGGTGAAAGCTTGTATGTTGTGTCTTAACGGAGCCTCAGATTTGGGAAATATGGACCGATCCAATATGTGGCGATGGCATCTGTGAAGCGCCCTTCGAGTTCCCTAGTTATGGGAGGTGCGTGCACTGCGAATCTCTTTCAGCTGCCAACTTGACGAGCGGCATGCCATTGTATCATAGACTTCATGTATACAAACTCTATCTTCCAACCATTTAGTAGACTTTTATCTACATCTACATCAACTTTGAACTTGGATGATGGTCGTTAGAAGGCAGGACGTGGAGGGGTGAGTGCTGAGCTCTTGGGGCAAGGTGTTTGGCATGATGGCGTGCGTGAGTGTTGATTGCTGAGTGTTGAGTGTTATAGCGTGCATACCAAGCAGCACTGCTTTAGGGTAGTTTAGGGTAAAAACCTGTATGCCACATGCATTCTTGCACCTCAATATTGGCTGAACCGAGACTTTTGGCACATCCCATCTTTGTATCACCTGGCCATTTTTTTTGCTTTTGTCATATTTTGAGCGGGCGGAACGTCTTGTGTGAGCAGAACGATAGTATGATAACATCCCTTGCTTGGTTGACTGGTGACATCAATGCAGGTTTGGCTGCAAAGTTGACTGCGGTGCTGAGCTTAACGTGGAAACTGTTGTGCTCGACTTTGAGGTCAGCTGCTAGATAGAGAACAAACAAACTCTATGTTCAAGCAATCATATTTCCGTCCACCTGCTCTCACTTCAAGGACCAGCTCGAAGTGAGAAAACTGGTTCACACAAATCAGCTGAACCTTTTTCAGCACTAACGCACAACTCTCGGCAGTTGGCCGAGACTCGATCGGGCCACGTGGCGGCCGATCGAAAAGTGTAAGTTTGAAATCCCGAAACAGATCAAGCAAGTGACTCATATGACTCGGGCACATGATGACTCGGGCAAACTGACACAGAGTGACGGGTCTCCGTCCGAACCGTCGCGGGCGACACGACTGTCGCGCTCTCTCGTCGCTACGGGATCTGTCGCACAGAAAATCTGATGCACAAAAGAAAATCCCAGGCGACATCGACGGGAGGGGGGTGTACTCTGCTACCTTCGAATAACCGAAATTATAGTGCCAATAATTTTTAATCGTAACAAGATTGACCGTCAAGCCACGCCTGGTCGCCAAAACATGCCTGACCATCAAGCCATGCCTGGCCGTCAGAAACAAGCATAACCGTCAAGCCATGCCTGGCCGCCATAAACAAGTTTGACCGCCAAGCCATGCCTGACCGCCAAGCCATGACTGGCCGTCGTAACAAGCCTGACCGCCAAGCCACACCTGGTCGCCAAAACATACCTGACCGCCGAGCCATGTTTGGCCGCCAAAACATGCCTGACCGCTAAGCCATGCTTGGCCGTCTGAACAAGCTGGACCGCCAAGCCATGCTTGGCCGCCACACGCTGCCTGGCCGTCATAACAAGCCTGACCGCCAAGCCACGCCTGGCCGCCAAAACATGCCTGACCGCCAAGCCATGCTTGGCCGTCTGAACAAGCTGGACCGCCGAGCCATGCCTGGCCGCCACACCCTGCCTGGCCGTCATAACAAGCCTGACCGCCAAGCAACGCCTGGCCGCCAAAACATGCCTGACCGCCAAGCCATGTATGTCTACTCATCATAACAAGCATTAGTCGCCACACAATGCGACCGTCGGAGACAAGCACTTAACCGTCCAAGCCATGCACGGCCGTCCAAAACAAGCATAACCGCCAAACTTGCATACTGTGCGTCACACCACTGCACGGCCGTCGTAACAAGCGACCGCCAAGGCACGCTCGGTCGCCAACATGCACGACCGTCAAGCCAAGCCCTGGCCGTCAGAAACAAGTTTGACCGCCAAGCCATGCCCGGCCATCGTGACAAGCTTGACCGCCAAGCCACGCCTGGCCGCCAAAACATGCCTGGCCGTCAAGCCATGCCTGCCCGTCGGAAACAAGCTTGATCTTCTTCCACCACCTTTGTGCGTCATAACAAGTTTGACCGCCAAGCCATGCACGGCCATCGCTTAACATGCGACCGCCAAGCCATGCACGGCCGTCAAAACATGCGACCGTCAAGCCATGCACGGCCGTCGGAAACAAGCGGACCGCCAAGCCATGCCTGGCCGCCACATCCTGCCTAGCCGTCGTAACATGCCTGACCGCCAAGCCACGCCTGGTCGCCAAAACAATCCTGACCGTCAAGCCATGCCTGGCCGTCAGAACTAGGTAGACCGCCAAGTCAAGCTTGGCCGTCTGAACAAGCCAGAACGCCAAGCCATGCGTGGCCCGCGCCACACCCTGCCAGGCCGTCGTAACAAGGCCGACCGCCAAGCCACACCTGGTCGCCAAAACATGCACGACCACCAAGCCATGCAGCCGCCACACCACCTTTGGCCGTCATAACATGCCTGACCTCCAAGCCACGCCTGGCCGCCAAATCATGCCTGACCGCCAAGCCATGCCTAGTCATCATAACAAGCTAGACCGCCACACAATGCTTGACCGCCAAGCCATGTCTGGCCGTCAAAACAAGCATAACCGTCAAGCCATGCCTGGCCGCCACATCCTGCCTGGCCGTCGTAACAAGCCTGACCGCAAAACCACGCCTGGTCGCCAAAACATGCCTGACCGTCAAGCCATGCCTGGCCGTCAGAAACAAGTTTGACCGCCAAGCCATGCCTGGCCGTCGTGACAAGCTTGACCGCCAAGCCACGCCTGGCCGCCAAAACATGCCGGGCCGTCAAGCCATGCTTGGCCGTCAGAAACAAGTTTGACCGCCAAGCCACGTCTGGCCGTCATAACATGCCTGACCGCCAAGCCATGCCTGGCCGCCAAAACATGCCTGACCGTCAAGCAATGCTTGGCAATAAAAACAAGCCTGACCGCCAAGCCATGCCCAAGGCTGGCAATTCAAATTCAGTCCAGAAATTCAGTCCAGAAATTCAGAGTTCAGATCGTAATTCAGTTCAGTTCAGTTCAGATCGTAATTCAGACAAATTCAGATAAAAATGCAATTCAAGCACATTTGAGGCTTTAGGCAATAATGGTAAGTATATACATGCTATGTAACATCATATCGTGAAATCCGTCGATATTTTCTAGCAATCTAGGTCGGTCAATTGTCATCTGCCCGTTGTCAAGTGTCGAACGACTGAAAACAACCCATTCGTGAAACCCTAATATTTAAACCCTGAGAACCCTTAAACCCTAAAACCCGAGGATATATGAGGATTTCTTTCAATAGGGTTTTATTATTTAGGGTTTTAGGGTTTAGTGTTTCAGGGCTTAAGGGTTAGGGTTTCATAGATCAGGGTTTGATGGTTTAGGTTAAGGGTTTTGTACTTTAGGGTTTTAGTTTCAGGGTTTTAGGGTTTTACAGCCTACGTTAGACGAACGAGTCAAGGGCTTTAGGGTTCAAGGGGCGTAAGGTTTTTTTTTTTTTCACTCTGCATGACTGCTTGCATTACAATATTGCAATTGAACATTTCCCGCTCGTCTTACCCGTCTTACCCGACATGTGTTCGAAAAATGAAATCCCCCCCCCCGCGCGCGGCATTTCCCCCCCACAAACCGCCACGGCCGTGTAGCACCCACTGCTCGGGGTGCCTGGCCGGTGGTTGCCTGAAATAGAACGGACAACGGAGACGATCAAGTTACGAGAAGAGCACAAGACCCCACCAAAGATCTACAAAGCGACCTTGAGGTCACCTACTCACCTTAACATGCCGAGGTACATCTAGTATCATCGTGGCACTCTCGCGAACCCTTACGCGCTCTCATACGAAGCCACACCCATTGCCTGTCAGAGACTATCTGGTGACCGGAAGAGCACCAGACCCCACCAGAGATCTCCAGAGCGACCTTGAGGTCACCTTAGCATGCCAAGGTACATCTAGTATCATCGTGGCACTCTTGGGAGCCCTTTAGCCCTCTCAAACGTCCCCTAACACTGCTTTATCACTATGGGATGGATATACACATATATATTCAGGCAAATTCAGAGAATTCAGAGCTTTCAGTTCAGTTCAGACCGTTCAGATCTGAATTCAGATCTGAATTCAGGCGAACTGCCAGCCTTGGCCATGCCTGGCCGCCGTAACAAGCCTAACTGCCAAGCCATGCTTGGTCGCCAAAACATGCCTGGCCGCCAAGCCATGCGTGCCCGCCACACCCTGTCAGGCCGTCGTAACAAGCCTGACCGCCAAGCCACGCCTGGCCGTCTGAACATGCCTGGCCGTCAAGCCATGCCTGGGCGTCAGAAACAAGTTTGACCGCCAAGCCATGCCTAGTCATAACAAGCTTGACCGCCAAGCTATGTCTGGCCGCCTGAACAAGCCTGACCGTCAAGTCATGTCTGGCCGTCGGAACATGCCAACAGGACTTCGAGCTTGGTGATGACAACAACGAACGCAGGTTTGGCTGCAAGGTTGACTGCGGTGCTGAGCTGAACGTGGAAAATGTTTGGCTCAACTTTGAGGTCAGTCGCTAGAGAACGCATAAAGTCGTGGTTTAAGCAGCCACACACACACACACATATATATATATCTTTCTGCTTTCCCGGTGATCCATGGCCCACATTTCCAACCCGGCCAGCGGCTTGAATGAATTTGTGGTGGAGGAAAGGCATATCAACAATTCAAGAGGATAAGGCCTCGTCACTTCAACAAAAGTGGAGACAGGCAAAAAAGTTAATAGCAAATCAATAGTGATGACACAAGCAGATTTGGCGCGTGTTTTCGTCTGCAGCCGTGTGACTCACCGGTGGCTGGTGACATCTCGCGTGGTTCCTGGGGTATCACGCACAAGGGTGCATATTTTATTTAATGGCGGATCGATGATTATTTGTCATGTTCGATGCATGACATATTGAACACTTGAAGTGACCGGCACTGTCGGAAACCTTCCTCAAACTATCAGGCTAGAATTGGGGAGTACTTTATTGGCCATACTGAAGTTGCAGCCTACACACTGTGATGCAATTCACTAAAGGGATGCGTGGCGCATAAAACATGGTGTGTTGCTTGCGCGGTCGGTCTGAGCGGGTTACAATCATTGTCCCGCTCCAAAAAACTGACCGAAATGATTTGTCTTTGGCAATTGTTAGTCTCGTTCACTCATAAACAAATTCGCATGCATAAAAAAGTGCTTCATTATTGTGGAGCGAGGCTTAGACTGCACAGTTTATATACATGGCATCCAGCATACACACCGCAACTATCTTCATGTTATTATTAGTGCCATTATTAGTTGTCAGTCGCTCACGCGTCGCTCACGACAAATGATGCATGAGTGAAATGCTTTCCAGTTGAGAACTAGAAGAGAGGATGGTTACCAGGTGGACTTTGATCTCTCGGGAATTGATATGCGCACGGTGCCACCGGATGTTGCGGAGATCTTGAGAATGAGGTTGGTGAAATCCTCTCCGACTTTGAATTCCATTACTTATTACCAGATGCATCCATGCATCTCCTAATGACAAGAAATGTATACCATATAACTGACTGACTGCCTTTCTGCGTGCGTGCCTGCGTGCTGGGCTGTGGGTTTCCATGCGCATGCATTACATATGCAGACCTCAGGCGTGTGCCCGCACACATTTGGAAATTAGTGCTGTTCGCATATATCATCATGCGTGCGCACTGCTGGAGAAGCTAGGGGTGCTGCTGATGATGAGCCATGTAGGCCACTGACAGTACGAAAATCTGCCTTCAGGCACTGAATGTACACAGACGCACGCGCATTGTATAGCCAATCATAGGAGGCATGGTGCAACCTGTTCTGAAGCCAGAAGACGCACTCACCGTGGATGGAGCACGCTGTTCCGGGGTGGGACTGGGCGCAGCGCAACATGGAATGTTTGTAAGGTGGATGAAGAGCGGCGAGCATTGGGTGCCTCGGAGATCTGCTGGTACGAGAAGCAGCAGGGCTTCGATCAAACACGCGCGCAATCATTGATATCTCTCAGTTTGCCACGAGGTGCGGGCCATGCACGGTGCTTGCTCTCTTCCACTTGTGCTTGACACAGATAAAACAATCCCCGACTTCCTCTAGGCCCATGGTATCATTGAGGATTCCCAAGCAAGCGCACACCAGCCGAGGCACCCACGACGAGGTTCTTACAAGCACGTACAAACAAGCCTCTGATGAGGTGCCTGTACTCGCGATAACGCACAAACCAACTCCTGAATGATAGATATCTCGCCATGTATGCAACACTCGAGCCACGAGAATATTTTTGTGCGCACAAGTAAGGAAGGATGCGAGCAGCATCGTGATCCGCGACGTGCACGCCTCCAAAAAGCAGCGCGACCTACGCAGCTTCATTTCCAAGATTACGGTTTACATCTGAGTGGCCCTGAATGCATGCAAGATGCGTGCTCTTCAGGCAAATGGTATGTCCGTATCGCCAGCGATTACCTTGAGAGTGTACAATGCCGCATCATGGAGCTCTCGGACGTAGGCAGTGCGCTGGAGCTACCAACCGTTTGCCTGAGACGACCCAATGCTTATGATGATGAGCCCACTGCATTTGATTCCACATCCTCTCCCAGCCAGTCTCCGGCACCCACTTCCTCGCCTCCAAGCCAGTCTGCGGCGCCCACTTCGTCAGCGTCTCCCAGCCAGTCTCCGGCACCCATTTCATCTTCCCCCAGCCAGTCAACTGCACCCACGTTTTCCTCTTCTCCCAGCCGGTCTCCTTCCCCCACGGTTTCCTCGCTCAGCTGGTCTGCGCCATCTAATTTTTCATCCACTTCATCGCCACCAAGAGATCCGTTTGAAAATTTATCTGGGAACTCCTCTGATGAGAGCCAAAACGGAGTTCAGAATGGGACCAAATGGAAGCAGACAGCGGTCCAAGGAGAACCGCATCGTTCGAAGCAAAGGAATTTGTTGGCACACACAGGTAATTTGCACGTGCGATCCGCGCTATGAGAGCATGATCGATCTGCTGTGTCTGTGGTGGTGACACCCATGGGAACGCGTCACATCTGTGACATTCATGTGACAGGGACCATGTATATCATCGTGCTCTTTGCCCGCAGGCGTGCACTCGCGGCGCCTTGCAATCATCATATTTCTTTATGCGCGGCAGTCGCCACAGCAAATAAAGTGGTGTGTAGCCAGGACGTCCGTGGAGCTGCTCATCTACAATCAACCATATTTCATCATGCAAATTGAAGCGGGAATTCTACGTGTCCCACTAAACCTTGAGATGTGTGAAGTCGCAGCAGCATGCAGCCGGTCCCTATTGAAAATGTCTAGATATTATTATTGTGGGGCATCATTAGCTGTGGAAGTATTTCAAAACCGAAATATAATGCACTGATCCTTACTTGCTGTGTCTTCCCCAAAGGCAAGAAACTTCCATTGCCTTGTGTCTGCGGATTGCGAGCAATCCGCTCCGTTGCTGGTTGATATGACAACACTCGGCTCATAACGTGGCGTTTGGGTTTGTGCACAGAGTACTGCATTTTGCCAGGTGTGGTAGCAGATTCGATAACTCAGATCTCAGACGCGAACTCCTACATTCCTGCGTATTCCAGCCATGCAGACTGCCAAGCCAGATGCGACTCTGAAATTAGCTGCGTGGGATATACTTACTGCCGTAAAGACGAAGCAGAAGGATGTGGCGCGGACATGAATATCCGCTGCCAGATGATTGCTTCAGTAGGCAGTACGACATCAAGTATAATTAACCTCGATTCCTGGTCATGGGACTATGTATGGGGTCCTAGGGCAGGCTCCAACAAACCTGCAGAATGTTTTACAGGTGCTGCAGATGTGCTCTCCACTCCCTCAGGACATGCAGCCCTGCCTGTGTTTCTGAAGCAAGGGTCGGAATCGGTTTCATTTTTGTAATCGATTATCAACAATCATAATTGTTACATTTGTTGAAATCAATTTGATTGTCTAATTGTTTCGCCCTTGACACTGGCGATTTTTGCGAGTTTGAAAGTAGTTATCACGATTAATCATTATTGTACGGCTCAAATCCAAATCGATTTGATACCAATAATCGATTAATCGGACAATTACATTGCAAAATCACAAATCGATTCCGACCCTTGTTCTGAAGCGTGAGAAAGCATCTCGGATATGCAGTGGCTGATGATGATTGCACACACTCGCATGGACTGCTTTCCATACATCCTGTAGCTGATGATGAAATTCCGTTGGATGCTCCAACGTATCTACCGTTGGAGTGATTGATACATCCTCATATGTACGTGCGGATTTTGGTTGGGTTGAAGATAAACGTTATCAGTACATGGTCGAGGCTGCTTCCATTCACGCGCGAATGCGTGAACATGCGCTCGATATGAGCCATATCCCTGTGTTGCACGCCATTGGATTGATAGATGCTCTTGCTTGGTCATCAGAGGATATGGGGGGATGTTGCTTGCCTGCATCCCCTGGGAGTATCCATAGGCATGCATATCCCGCCATCGTGATTGATCGCGGGGTGTGATCATATGTTTCCATCGGATACTCTTGCATTTATTTGATAACTGCAACCCAGAATTGGTGAAATGCCCTTTGTAGACAAACTGCTGTAGGTAGGTCAAGGTCTCTCTTACGCTTGGTCGACTTTAACACTTTACACAAAACTTCAGAATTTCTAGATCGTGAGATATAGGGGATTCAAGTATGCGCTTAAGTATGATTAAGCATGGGGGATAACTGAGCGGTATCGACCATAACTTTCAACATCGTGGTCAATTTGATACCTGAAGTGCGCAATAGGTTCATATTGCTTTGGGCGACCTATTTATCGAATATATTTTTTTTGGAACTTTTGTGTGAAGTCGACCAAGCGTAAAAGAGACCTTGAGGTGTTTAGAGCACAATCGGTGCACCAACGCGTGGCCCATCCAGTCCAGTGCGAGCACGTTTGCCTTTTTGTCCTCGGCCAAAATCAGCACAGTCGGGTGTGGCCTCTGCACGGGCGCCCTGCTGGTAGTAAGGCCGAGGGCACACATACAGGGGACCCTCGCAAGTGCATTAATGCTGTCAAGGCGCCTGCTCGCTTTGCAGTAGTCTGTACTGCAGTTTAGAGGATTGCCCATCCTCATGCCTTCTTCTCGGAGCTGTGTGCAGGAGCACCCACAGCAACGCGTGCTCCGTCAGCAACCAATGTCCCGACATTTGCTCCAGTGACGCATGCGGCCCTACCTGCAGGTTCGTGCCTAGACCTGCTTACTATGAACCACAAGGGTGAACTTGCCAGTAGCGCTTGCCTTCCAACACCTTGCTTGCGGCGCATCCTTTGCAGACTACAAACAGCTCTGATGGACCATTCACAGAGGGTGCGTGCCCTGACGAAATCTGTGTGATCCACCTCTCCGGCCATGCGCAGGAGCTTACTGCGACGAGGCTTTGACAGGAGATGGCGCCAGCTACAGAGGGTGCCAGCACATTACCCGCTCGGGCAAACAGTGTCAGTCCTGGGATAGCCAGACACCTCACTCGCACTCCTTTGCCTCCAGTGTGGGCAATACAGTTGAGCGCAACTTTTGCCGCAACCCAAATGGGGGTTCAACAATATGGTGCTATACCACAGATGCTAGCACTGAATGGCAATATTGTGACCCTCGAGGTATGCTCTGATTGGCTAAGACCCTAGTAAACCCTAACATCCTACATGTTATGGGCGCTTGCGTTCATCACATACAAGGATAACGGATCGATGCTGGACTGGGTCCTCCCCCGCCTGCATGCTTACGCTCGAAATCTCAATTCAGTTGATGGTGCACTGGTGATAGATAGGGCACCGAGCTGTTGCCTTCACTCAGTGCGTGATGGCATGATGTCATCAATCGCACTAGAGAGCGATACGTCGCAGGTTCAGATCCTGCCGGGGGCTTTTCCCCCCGGCATTTGAGAAAGGATCGATCTGACTTGTGCTGTGGATTCGTCACTACCATTTATGGAATCTATCGACGAACGTGGATCGCCAATGCAGCCGTGTATGCCCCGCCCGCGCCGGGTAAAGCGTCGCGTATGTATGTGCCGGTTGAATTTCCTGGTGTGCATGTAAGTCGCGGTCCGTGTAATATCGGATGCCTCTGTTGCTTGGTGCATGCCAATCGCTTTGTAGTAAGCCAGAGTGTAATTAAATGGCATGATGTCATGACTGCGCCATCCTCTGGCCTGCAGTTTTATCTGCTCGGGTGTTACTCTGGTTGTGATTGACATGACTCTCAGTTTACCGCCGTCCCAAATCGTGCTTTCGCACTCTCGGGTGCAGCTGTTCCTTGCATGCGCATGTGCGTCTGTGAGAAGAGGCACAGGGGTTTTGCGACTTATGTATCAAATGTTGTGAAGGATCGCCCTTCGTTTGCAAATTATGAGACCAGAATCACCGCTTGCTTGACCGCACTTGCCACGCTCGTTTTTGGATCCCTCGTTGTTTTAGTCGCCCCGTGTAAATACGTACGCTATGCTCTGTTGGACTTTTGCATGAGTAAATCATATTCAATCGCCGCCAATAAACGGTCCCTGGTTCGGTGTGTGTACTGCTATATATGTCAAGCAAGTGCCCTATCTAGTTAGCGCGTGCCAGAACCTGAGGATCATGCGCCTTGATGATATTGGCCAATGGCTGTAAGCTATGAGGTTGAGTTCTATGCTGCTATTGCAGCACGTGCGCGTTCGAAATCCATGCTGCTGAAGCCTTTGATCGAGATGCACTTTGCTGTTGAATCGTGTGGTCAAGATTTATGCTAGTTATTCACGCGCATCTATGTATGGTAGTGGACCTTTGGTGCTATGGATATTCCCCGTAATAGACACCCTGGTATTTATATTTGCATGTCTCGATTTCGGACTGCTCAATTTGTGGTATCTTGGCATCACTTGAATATAAAAATATTTGTCAATTGTATCGATAGAGGAGTCAATAGGCTGCATTGTGTTCTTGGAACTTTTGAAGACGAGCAAAGTGCCATTCATGTTCGGACACGAGTGCAACCCACAACGCAATTCCCTACTATGCATTGCTGTGTATGATAGTAAAGAGGTGCATCCATCGTGCATGCATACTTGAATATGCTTGCATCCATCTACACATATATACCTTCTTGTGTCTCGTGTTGCGTCCCGTGTTCCTTGTACGTGTCCTGTGCATTGCTTGAAGCATGATACATGTGATGGTCCCCATGCATGCATATGCAATAGTCCAGGCTGCAAATAGTGTGCCGAATGTGTAGCCTGCCTTGAAGGTGCGATTTGTCGGACTGAGTGTGGTTTATGAATCGTCACCGCCTTGCCAGATTGCTCTGCACTGGGTATGGAGACTCGGCACATCCAACCCAGCCAGTTGAGCGCTTCTTCCACGCATGAATATCATTGCCAAGTAGACTACGGACGACTGAACCGAGAGCAATCGTCGTGGTGTGGGACCAACAATGCCAATGACTGGTTCCAGGTGGCCCTTGCTGTTCCCTCTTACCACTGATTCGTTCGCGCCAGGTCATACTAGTGCATGCCCGTACTAAGCAGGCTTCTGGGGCCACTATCTCATCAGCGATACTCGAAATCCGGGGACCGCTTCCAACAGCTTCATGAGATGTTGTCCTGACCTTGACCTTGAGGACACTGCAAGTATTGTATACGGCGACAGTATAGAGGAGTGTGGGATTGTTGCGAGCGATGTTTAAATTTTGTAATCTGAACAACGTTCTGATTGATCACAAAGCAGAGATCTCCGTAACTCTAGCTCACTTCAATTCATACTCGTGAAAAGTAATTTTTTATGTGCTACCAACCACAAATCGTGGCACAGACCATACTAGCTAACTATGATCCTCCTGTGTGCCTGCCACCTCAGTCGCGCTGTGTCGATCGTTCGTGCTTCCACAAATCCCGGCTCGTCCTCCTTGAATACTGCCAGCTTCATAGCATTCTCAGTTGAGCCTTAAGAAATTCCAGAAAAAAACGTAGCATACTTACTTCATTTGGCAGACTCCAATTCCTTCGTCACCTCACCGTAGCGCATCGCGTTGACGCCAGCCGTCACGTCAAGGGAAGCCGAGAATTGCCAGCGGTGAAGCCGAAAAATAAAAGACCAACAAAATCACAAGTAGGTACGCGCGACACCGCGTACCAAAACGGCAACCCTAACTAAACCCCTATCCCCAGCAAACAAGGGCCTGCGCGGCCTCAAAGCACCACCAAACAGAATAAACATCGACAAGCATCGCCAACCGTGTCGCAAGGTAGTATTTACATTAAAATTCCTCTGGGCGTAAATATTCTGCTGGTTCGCCCGGCGTGCCACGCTCCCTTCAATATGCCAACCCACATACAACTGTAATCTCCAAAAGTGCTTCAAGCCTCTTCAATCACAGCATCATGAGAGGTACCTCTTTCGAGCCCCTTCTCCTCAATACTCAGCCCCGCGTCGACCACCTCGACATGACATCTCGACATGACATGACATCGACAATGACATTTCTTTCATTCTGAAAATACTTTTGACATGCAATTCCAATCAATATTTGCTGAATATTGACGCGGCGCTGACCCAACTCTCGATGATTGCACGGCCCGGCCTTGAGCAGCCCTGTACCTGTGTTTGTCCCGATGTGCTGCACTTGCATGTGCTTGCATGCGCACGCGTGATGCCCTCGCATGCGCTTGGATGCCACATTCCTAAAACATGTTGCAGCGCCTTTCTTTCTAGTTGCCTTGTGCTGGGTATGCCCCGCCCCGCGGCCGTATGCCCCGGTCACCCGCTAGCCAGGGCTGATTGATGGGGGACCCGTGGTCAGTGTGCCACACAATATCCGGGGTGTAGCTGCCTTCATCCACGTGGCAAACTAATCTAAGGCTTGCTCTTTGTCGTGACGAGATGCAGAGGATGCCTGTGGTCAGACGCTGTGTCCTTGGGTCCGAGCTCGGAGCAGTTTGATCGCTATCAGAGACTGTGGGCCACGTCACCAGGCTCACACACGCTGTACCCGCAGACCATGACCGGAGCTTGCTGCTGCGTACGCGCGTTAGCTCCCAGAGGACATGCCGGTGGACGATGATCACTCTTGAAATTCAATTCTACTGCGATGTGTTGCTGTTTTGTATACCTGTATAATATAGTAACTTTCCGACTTGTTCAAAGGCCGGGCGCGCGTACGTGTTCGGCCAAAATAGTTCTCGGCCACTTCGGTGGCTGCGCCGTGCATCTGTTGTGATATATAGCTGATAAGCTATATATCTACAGCATCCTTTCCAGGGCTTTTTCCCGTTTTCCTTTTCTCAATTTGCCCCCCTGCTGGGTAAATCCTAGTAAATCCTCGGTGTTCCGTGAGCATCTTCTTGCGCTAATAACCGTGTGTCCTCCTATCTGATGTGTGATGCATGTGGCCTGCGGTGTTTTGTATCCGTCTCAAGTGGCGACACTGGAGCTAATCACGGAGCATGCTTCGTGAACATTCGGTTAGTGCCGCAACGCATCTAGTTTGCGCAGATGGTGTCTCACCGCCCCGCCGCCACTTGCTCGCTTGCATGTGCATTGGGGTGATGGCCTTTGCTGAGCGCACCCGGTGCCGCTCAATGCCCGCGCCACCCGCTCGAAACGCTCAGAGCGCCTCAGGTTTTGTTTGCAGGTGGACCTCTCTGGGGTCATTGCAGTGGGAGCTATCGCTACTCAGGGGAACTACCTGAGGGGCGAATTTGTCATGACATATGCGGTCAAGAGCAGCCTGGATGGATCTACGTGGACCGCCGTTAATGGACCCCACGGCGCGGTGTTTGATGGCAATCATGACCAGAACGCGGTGGCAGTCAATGCATTTGCATCGGTGGTGCAGGCTCGATATATCCGTGTGTATCCCCTCACCTATATAAATCGCAATGCAATGCGCCTCGAGCTTTACTCCTGCGGTCCGTCCTCCGCTGCCACACCTTGACCCCTATACCGCGATTTTGAAATCACATGTTTTTTGCTTATTTACCCAAATGTAGATATCTTGAACTCACTTACGAAGTCTAAATGCGATTGTGAAGATCAGCGGAAACATTCTGTTGAGCCACATCGCACTAAAGCATTCATGCAGGTCGATATGCGACATTGGCGAAAGTATTGATGACCAGATGGAGTTTTATGTAAGTTGGTTCAGGCACGATTTATAAGTGAAACCAAACCCAAATCATGACCCTAATATAATCTGCACCTAATAGTAGTAGTATTTATATAAGCCTAAGTCTAACTAGGGCTAAGGAGATAATATGACGACACAAAGGATCTAAAAGTGAAGAAATATAAAGCGTTCAAACTTTGCCCATAAACCGCACGAATGCAATTTTACGTAGGCCATTTAACTGGCATGTTTAAACGTGCCTGGCGTAGAGCTTTTCAAGACTGTCTTCAAAATCGATGTAGGCCATTTAGCTGGCATATTTAGATGCGCCTGGCATAGAGTTTTTCAAGACTGTCTTCAAATTTGAATTTGGATGAAAATCGAGCTCAAAATCGAAGTTGAAGTGCCCTCCTGCGCCGTGCAGCCCGTTGCTGCAGTCTGCTTCGTGCGCCACTGAGTGATAGTCTCCCTTGCCGGATTTCGGAACCCGGCCACTGCGGAGCCATGGACGGATGTGGGGTGCGCCTCCGTGCATGCGTAGAAGCTCTCTGATCGCTCCAACGCACTGACGCCGTCCCGTGCGCACCCGCCGTCTGTACAGTGAATGCAAATGGATGGCCCGTAATTTGCTGGTAATGAGATGCTAAGTAAGACGTGATCCCTCTCAGATCGATACTGCTCACTGAAAACGCACATCGACTTAGCAGAAATATCCAGCAAAGTAGAGACGTGCCCCCCCTCGAGAATAGCCACCATCTTCCCTGCTCTCCCCAGCCTGCGTCTGGACTCTTTTGGCATGGCGCACCCCATCCATAAGATTCCAATGCCCACTCTCCGAGCTTCTGCCCGATCTCTGCACCCTGCTACCCTCTTTGAGGTGAGGGATCTCTGCACCGCTGCTACCCTCTTTGAGCTGAGGAATCTCT
>LGRX02011001.1:0-28623 GCA_001247695.2 Cymbomonas tetramitiformis
TGCAAGGAGGCCCGATGGGCCTGGACGCGGTGCACACGCCGCGCGCGCGCTACCCCCGGGCACCATGCGTCTGGTGTGCCTGGCGGGGCAGCGGCGCGTCACGCAGCCCGAGACAGCACTGCGAGAGCTGCTGCCTCATGGCGGTGCGCCCTGCGCGCTCGCGGTGGCTGCCATCTGCCACTCGCGGCGCGCTCTCTCCCCCCCAAAAGAAAAGCGGTCCGCTCCCGGACGCTTCACTCTCGGTGGCCCTAAGGGGAGGGCGCGGGTGAGCACCTCGGTGTGCTCACATCGTGGCGACACGCCTGCAAGGGTGGGCCTCCTTGCAGGGTCGCTCCGCGTACGCCTACTGTTCCTACCCTAAGTCCTAAACCTCCTAATACTTCCCTAGTACGCCTCGAGGGCCCCCTCGTAGAGGTGGACTCTCCAGATGGCGTTTGCTTCCCCAAGTGCGTAAGGATGTGAGCATGGAGCAACTGATAGTTATCTGCTCACACCCTCAGCTAGGCTCGTGAGCGCTATGCTCTCAGCCTTTGGCTCAGCAACGCCACTAGGGTCCGGTGCGACACCCACCGAGCTCCTCGTGCCACGGGCCCCTAGCCTCCTACGTGAGGCTATCCGCCTTCTATCGCGGGCCCCTCGTCTCCCGCGGCGACCTGCTCGCCTCCCCCGACGGCATGCTCGCCTCGTGGGGGTCGCGCCTATCGCACTCCGAGCATCGCTCCTCCCTCTCGCATCCTGTGACACGGCCTGGACGCCGAGAGCCTGCGAGCCTGTCGAGTCCAATGCCTCGGCCGATGGCCCGACCACGCCTCGCCTATCATGGGTCCCTCGCCTCCCGCGGCGACCTGCTCGCCTCCCCCGACGGCATGCTCGCCTCGTGGGGGTCGCGCCTATCGCACTCCGAGCATCGCTCCTCCTCTCGCATCCTGCGACGCGGCCTGGACGCCGAGAGCCTGCGAGCCTGTCGAGTCCAACGCCTCGGCCGATGGTCCGACCACGCCTCGCCTATCATGGGTCCCTCGCCTCTCCCGCGGCGACCTACTCGCCTCCCCCGACGGCATGCTCGCCTCGTGGGGGTCGCGCCTATCGCACTCCGAGCATCGCTCCTCCCTCTCGCATCCTGCGACGCGGCCTGGACGCCGAGAGCCTGCGAGCTTGTCGAGTCCAACGCCTCGGCCGATGGTCCAACCACGCCTCGCCTATCATGGGTCCCTCGCCTCCCGCGGCGACCTGCTCGCCTCCCCCGACGGCATGCTCGCCTCGTGGGGGTCGCGCCTATCGCACTCTGAGCATCGCTCCTCCCTCTCGCATCCTGCGACACGGCCTGGACGCCGAGAGCCTGCGAGCCTGTCGAGTCCAATGCCTCGGCCGATGGCCCGACCACGCCTCGCCTATCATGGGTCCCTCGCCTCCCGCGGCGACCTGCTCGCCTTCCTCTACGGTTCGCTCGCCTCGTGGGTGTTGCGCTTGCCGCAACCCGGGTATCATGCCACCTCCTCACATCCGGCGAAGCGGCCTCACACCGAGAGCCTGCGAGCCTGTCGAGTCCAACGCCTCGGCCGATGGCTCGACCACGCCTCGCCTACCACGGGCTCCTCGCCTCCCGCGGCGACCTGCTCGCCTCCCTCTACGGCTCGCTCGCCTCGTGGGTGCCGCGCCTGCCGCATCAGGGACACCGCACCACTTCCCCGCATCGGGCGACGCGGCCACAACGTCGAGAGCCTGCGAGCCTAACAGGTCCGTGTGGCTAGGGGGCAGCCGTGCGCCCTCTCGGAGCAACGCCTCCGCCTCGCCGCCAGGTAGCGGCAATGACACCTCCTCGGGCAGCACCTCGGCAGTGCGACTAGAGGACATCCGTGCACACTCCATGGGTTGCACCTCGACTGTGCGCTCCGGTGATGACTGCGTGCACCCCTCACGCGGTGACTCGACTCTGCTGGCAGGTGGCCGCTGCGCGCACTCGTCGGGCCGCACCGCTAATGTGCTGCCAGGGGCCAGCTGTGCGCACCCTCGGAGCGACGCCTCTACCTCCTCGTCGGGTGGCGGCAGTGTGTGCTCCTGGGGCAACACTCCTGCTCCACTACCATCAGGTGGCCACTGTGTGCGCTGCCCTCCCCGGGCAGCACCTCCACCGACGACTGCGGATATGGGCCTAGTGGTGGCGCCGTGAGCGGCCTCCAAGGCTCCGCATCAACGGACAGCTGGGTGCGTGTCACGCCAGCGCGCGCGTCTGTGTCGTGGCTTTGGTCGCGCGCCTCGCTCGGGGCACCGCCAGCGCTCTGGCTGTGGACTAGCGCCTCGCTCGGGTCACCGCCAGCGCTGTGACCGTGGCCGTGCACCTCACAGGGGGTTGCGCCGGTGCCATGGCCGTGCTCGCGGGGCTCGCTAGGGGCACTGCTAGCGCTATGGCTATGGGTGCGCCTCGCGCCGGGGCATATGTAGCGCATGCCCGCGCCATGCTTGCTACTGCGCGCCCCGCTAGGGACGGCACTTGCACAGTAGCCGTGCGCTTCGCTCTGGGCAGCGCATGCGCTGTGGCCGTCGCCGCGCGCCTCGCTCGAGGCATCGCTCGTGCCGTGGCCGTGCGTCGTGCTCAGAGCAGCGACGATGTGGTTGCGCGCCTCGCTAGGGGCAGCGCCAGCGCCGTGCCTGTGGCCGCGTGCCTCGCTCAGAGCGGCGCCGATGTGGCCGCGCGCCTCGCTAGCTAGGGGCAGCACCGATGTGGCCGCGCGCCTCGCTAGGGGCAGCGCCAGTGCCGCGACTGCCACCACGCGCCTCGCTAGGGGCAGCGCCAATGCCGCGACTGCCACCACGCGCCTCGCTAGGGGCAGCGCTCGTGCCGTGACTGCCACCACTCGCCTCGCCAGGGGCAGCGCTGGTGCTAGGGCAGTGGCCGCGCACCTCGCTAGGGGCAATGCCGATGTGGTTGCGCGCCTCGCTAGGGGCAGCGCCAGCGCCGTGCCTGTGGCCGCGTGCCTCGCTCAGAGCGGCGCCGATGTGGCCGCGCGCCTCGCTAGGGGCAGTGCCAATGCTGTGGCTGTGGCCGCGTGCATCGCTCAGAGCGGCGCCGATGTGACCGCACGCCTCGCTAGGGGCAGCGCCAGTGCGGCCGCGCGCCTTGCTAGGGGCAGCGCCGATGTGGCCGCGCGCCTCGCTAGGGGCAGCGCCAGTGCCGCGACTGCCACCACGCGCCTCGCTAGGGGCAGCGCCAGTGCCGCGACTGCCACCACGCGCCTCGCTAGGGGCAGCGCCAGTGCCGCGACTGCCACCACGCGCCTCGCCAGGGGCAGCGCCAGTGCCGCGACTGCCACCACGCGCCTCGCCAGGGGTAGCGCCGATGTGGCCGCGCGCCTCGCTAGGGGCAGCGCCAGTGCCGCGACTGCCACCACGCGCCTCGCTAGGGGCAGCGCCAGTGCCGTGACTGCCACCACGCGCCTCGCCAGGGGCAGCGCCAGTGCCGCGACTGCCACCACGCGCCTCGCCAGGGGCAGCGCCAATGCCGCGACTGCCACCACGCGCCTCGCCAGGGGCAGCGCTGGTGCTAGGGCAGTGGCCGCGCACCTCGCTAGGGGCAACGCCGATGTGGCCGCACGCCTCGCTTAGGGCAGCGCTCGCGCAGTGGCTGTGGCCGTGCGCCTCGCCAGGGGCAGCGCCAACGCTGTGGCCATGGCCGCGAGCCTCGCTCCGCGAGGCAGCGCTCGTGCTGTGGCTGTGGCCACGCGCTCCCCTAAAGGTAGCACCGGTGACGTGGCCGTACGCCGAGTGCGCTCTGCGCTCGTCCGATCTGAGGTACCTCCCCACCCCTTCGGACAGGCGCAAGACCGCACGGCGCACAATCCCACGGGACGCCACCCGCAAAAAGCTAAGCCTAGCAACGAAAAACGCCGCCCGCCGCCACGCCCGCAAACCCGCCGCCCGATCCCGCATCTCCTGACCCCTAAGCCAAACCACGCAACGATCGCGCCCGACACGGACATCCCGCAACACCTGAAGCCGCAGAACGAACCACGCCGCCCGATCCCAAGCCCGCCGTCGAGCCATATGCGCCGCGCGGCACGTAGCCACTTGAGCCAGGTGCTCACCACCGCCGTGCGCCATAGCCGACTTTAACTCCTAACGCCCCGGCCAAGATCTCGCGCCATCCCAACGCCCCGGCCAAGATCTCGCGCCATCCCAAATCATCAGTGCCAGGGGAGTGTGCGGTTCGACCGCAAACTCCCGCCGTACACGAGGAGGTTGTTAATCCCTCGAGCACAAGACGAAGCTACACCAATCGTGTGTGGAGGCACTAATATATGCAATTGCAAAGTAGTAGCACCCGCCGCACTCAGGAATTTACCACTCGTGCACGAGCACGAGTGGCCAAACCGGTCGAAGCGCGGCAATTCCCGAGCCTAGAGGGTACAACACCTAGGACATCCGCGATCTAGAAACACGAGGACATTTTAGCAAAGGCCGCACAATTTGTAAAAAATTGCGCAGCGCTCCCGCCGCGAAGGGTCGGTTTTGCCAAAAAATCCACGCGATTCCTAAATTCCCGAAGCCCGAGGCCTAAATCCTAGAACCAAACCGCTCGTGCCACATATGCGTTATGCATGCGCAAACAAGGGTTGCCACGTGAGGGCTCTCACGCAATTTACCGTGCGAAAAGAAATTCACGACGGCCTTGGCTTCAGGGGCACCTGAAACCACCAAACACACACCCACCGACGCGAACACCGCCCCAAGCGACAAGATCTAGATTTCAAGAAACCATCAAGGGGGCAAGGCAATTCGCGAAGGCAAGCGCGCACCTCAAAAGATTTTGTCGTTGGGCTAGATTCCTCCACTCCAACGCGGTCCCAAGAGTACCTGGAACCCTCAAACCCACACACCGCCGCGCAACGCAAGCACAAGAACAGACATTCTCGATTTCGTAGTGTCGCTCTACGCTAGCTAATCACGCAAGGCAAGGTGGCTTTGATCAGAATTCGCGCAAAAAAAAAAACAGGGAAGCAACGTGAAAACACGGACTAATTACCATTTTGTAGGAGTCTCCACTCTTGCTTTCTCTCTTCTTTACGGTTTCGGACTTATTCTATCTACACTTATTAAACGACCGCACGAGGTATGATTACGATTGGTCAACTATCAGACTTCGGTTTCGTAAATCTTTCTAGTTATGCTTTTGCTTTCAAGTGCATGCTTTCAATACACAATATACAGCAGTTACGGCTCTTTACTTTTTATGTTACAATTCTCAGTTCAGTTCTCATCCCCGAAACTGGTTACACTTAGAGTTCTTATACATTCAGGAACTCTTTCCATAACTCAACTGTACTGAGTACTCCGTACAACAGGCTAGGCACCTCACATCAACATCATTCTGATCGGTCATACTGTACTCCGTACTGAGTACTCTTGCGTTTTGTACTTAGCCGTTTTTCTTGCTCTTGTGCTTGCCTCCTAGCACATTTTGCGCGCCTGAGATCCGTACATAATCTGGGATCTGGGACGCCGCGCAAGGGAGGGGGTCATTGGGCACGCATCGAGTGAAATGCTCGACATACGTACCGCATATAAGCAACATGCATAGCGCAATCATACCGCACATATCCCATATGCATAACGAACGTATTTTGAGCATCTGACAGCGCGCTGTCAGCCCTAGCAGAAACGCGGATGTCAACCGAGTCCACGTTTCCGCTAGAGTTTCTTCCCTCATCCGCGCGCACGCTTGAAAGCGTGCATGCGCAGCGGATGAGGGAAGCGTTGAGCACAATACGATCTTATATTCGTTATCTTTTAGCAAAAAAATAGTCATGCTGAAAGGCCACTCACAAATCTCGCTAGGGGCTGGCGCGTTCATGTGGATATCGCGAGCTGGATTTTAAGATTTTCGCGACGTCCAAAGTTAGCGGTAGCGGTCATTATTCTCCGCGATGCACATACCCACAAACTCAGTAGAAATGTGTGATAATATTACATAGAAATGATTGGCTTAGATGAATACATAATCTTAGAAATCTTCGCGTGGCTGCACAGGGTCTCACTGCGAGAAAGGGAGCGATCCGCGTTAAGTTGATATTGCATAGTTAACAAATTACATCTGAGCATCGTAACGCGAGAATGTGGAAAGTGCTTCGTCAGTGGGGAAGGATTTCGTCAATCGTGTGTCACGCGCGAAGCTACAGTGAGTATGGTGAGAGACTCTGACACAGAATCCGTGAAACGAAATCTTTTCGCTTTAAAAATTGGTCACGTGCACTGGTGCGCGTGTCATTCATTAATTATATTTCTGCACAACATGAGCCCTTCAAATAATTGGATCTAGCGGTAAATATTAATGACACCTCATCAGATTGGTGAGTGATTGGTGGAACCGTGAAAGACTCATCGAGAGCCAATGAAAGCGGCAACTCAGGGCTTGCGTTGGGCCTAGCGCGGGCCTAGCGTGGGCAGGGCGTGGGCTAGTCATCGCCCTGATGTGGCCCGAAGCGGCCCTCATGTGGGGCAGGCGCTGCCGCACCCTAGAAATAATGTGAGGCCTGGATCGTGTCGCAATCTGGGGTGGAGAATTGGGATGCTTTTGAGAATAAATACGGTGAGACTTGGGCTTGCCAAGAGGCCATCGAGCTATGCATCAAGGCGGTGAAAAACGGTAAAACCGGGCGAGGGGGGAGTCAGCAAACGGTTCCCAAGGCCATCGCTCAATTCGTCCAAGACTGCAACACGTGGCTTACCTGGTGCAATGCCGGAGAGGGAGACCTCACCATGCTGCCCGTGAACTACGTCCCCGCTAAAGGTAAGGTGTGCGTTCTTTCAAATTATTTGCTGTAAAAGTCGTGGTCCTTCATGGAGTTGCATTTTTATTGCTCTCGCGCGCGGCATTGATACAACAACCAGAGTTTTGGGGCATTCAAATATTAACAAGCGTTTTGCGGTATAATAGGTGGCACTTCCCTCACCCGTCGTGGATGCTCGCGACCAAAAGCATGAGGTAGAGTACGAGGATATCCCGATCCAAGCCGGCTACATGGTCTTCAAAGACGAGTTGACGAAGCTCGAGTCTGTCCCGAAGATGCATTACGTGGGGGCGATGTTGGACGTTATTTACGACTTCGATACAGAGGTGTCAGAGCACGCGTTATCGGAGGCCGACCTGATCAAGTTCATCGATGCTTTTACGGCGCTCACCACATCGCCGGACTGGGCAATACTGATATTTTGTGGGTTTGGTCAACAGACCGAGTTCCTGAAGATCCTGGAGAGCAAATGCGACGGTGGGGCCCAGCGCATATGGTGGCGCAAGGAAAACCAGGATGTGGGTGCCAACAAAAGCATCCGGTACAGTGTCCTCGAAGCGGCTGTCATATTTTTAATCCAAAATTTATTGATGACATGCATACTTGCATGGGAGTTCCTAGGAGGACAGAAGGTCCTAGGAGGAATTCCCGACGGGAATTCCTGCATTCCCTATCGGGAAAATATCCCCTCGATTGGCCATCTCTATTTCCTCCCTCACAGAGCCGTGTCTCATGTTGCATGCCGTTTTCTCGCCGTGACTGTTACCTTAGCCAAAACCCCCAAATTAATTTTATGCTCAGCCATCGTAGTCCGACAGTCCGCGCTATCAACTGTGTGTACTGAATATACCCCACCTTGATATCACTCTTTTCATAGCACTTTAAGGAATTTCATTTTACTTTAGAATCGTTTTAAAACTTTCTTTTTCAAAAAGTCGTTTGAGAAATGCGCACGCGCACGCTCGCTTGCAAGCGAGCGTTCAGACGAGGGAAGAAACCCTAGCGGAAACGTGGACGCAGTTGACATCCGCGTTTCCGCAAGAGGTGATAGTACACTGTCAGATGCTCATGCTGTTTCTAGTATGCATATGCAATGTGTGTGATATGCTCATGCTGCTTATTGTGCTTCCTTGCTAGGCATGCGTCGAGCCGCTGACTCGACGCATGCCCAATCACCCCCTCTAACGCGCCGCGTCCAGACACCTAAAATCTGAACGGATCCTGCGTGCGCAAGAAGCATGTTCTTCCTAAGACACCGAAGAATTAATATGCAAACTTGTATTGTGTTCGGCATACAGTTGTATACCGAACATAACACTCGTTGCGCTATCCCGCTTGTTCACGGACTGTCTACGGATATCACACTATTCATTTCATTTGCCTACGGACAGATGACCATTAAAATCATTTGCTTACGCGCAGACTACATAAAAATCATTTGCCTACGCGCATTGCACATTAAACCCTTAAGTATAATATTAGGTGATACAATTACTATCACTTTCTGATAACCTTCACAACTGCATACACTTGCAGGTTCAATTGCACGGGTTACCTGAAAGTCTGGTTGGTTGAAAGGTATCAATTAAATAGAAGTGACAGGTACTTCAATCCGCTTTTTGTTCAACCTTGGGATAACAACCAGTGAGAAATACATACCATTCTTTCTCCAGCAAATTCTGGGATGAGCAGGTAAAGCACTAGGGGTTGATAAGAGTGGACAACATGGGTATAAGAAGTTTGACTACAATAGTGCTGGAGTCTTATTAGTACATGTAGCATATATGCCAGGGATGATAGCGCTCACCAATAAAGGCCACTGTCGTGGTGTTGGATTCTACCAAACAGACCAACCAGCACTGCTGGAATTAAATTACCTAATCTAAGTCCGTTGCCGATCTTCAATTCCAGCTCCCGTCGCAAAATATCCCATTGCAAGCTCCTTCAGAAAGGTGCATCCATTGTATCGTCCAACACTTCTTGCCCGCCATTGTCTTCACCCTGAGCAGATCCACAAGTCATAAGGACAGGCTGCTCAAGCCTACTGGGTCAAATCTTTTTCTCCAAAACTAGTTAACGTGCTTTCCAGTCAGTGAAAATTCAAAAACAGCTGTCAGGGGCATCACACCTCCTCTTCCATAGAAAGCCGCACGTATTCCACTCGGGCAAAGCGGTCCCACTCTGTGAGGTGAGGGTCCTCCCGTTCCTGCAGCCCAAACCACCCTTTCTGATCAGATCCAATTGGCAAGCTTTCTTCCCTTACATCCCTTCCCTTCAGGCGAACTTCGAAGGGCCAGACATAAACAACAAGTTGCCACTTCCAAGGCACCAGAACTCAATAAGCACTATCTATCTTGCTATCCGGAGTTGCCTGTCCAACTGATCCTGAAATACTACAGCTACCAACTTGTCAAGTGGAACACAAGCTCAAGCAGTGAGCTACACTTTGGAACAAATACGAGGGGACACTGAAATAGCAGATAACGTGCAGGCCACCACCTGGCGGATTAGGAAAGGATCACGGGTCTCAAAGGCAATGAATTTGTTTAGGTTGAAAAGGATGTTGAAGAAATTCCCAGAGAGCTTGCAAGCCTTCAGATCCTGCAATGTGAAGATGCCTTCTACCTGCAGCAAGCCAAAAGAGAAAGCGCCACCTCAGACAAAGATCAAAGCCTAACGGCTAGACACAACAAGCCAAAGGGAGGGGAAGGGAAGTTGAGTTGGTACAAGGCTCATATAAGGCTCATATAAGCTCTACAGGGCCCAAGGAAGAAAGACGCAAAGGAAGGGATGGGGAATCGCACAGCACTCACTGAAGGGAGAGATGCTCAGTGGAGTAGGGTTCTTTGATAGAGGAAGGGATGGGGGATCGCACAGCACTCACTGAAGGGAGAGATGCTCATTGGAGTAGGGTTCTTTGATAGAGGAAGCAAACCTTCGGTTTTATCATGTCAGACATCTGGCAGAGAATGTCCTCAAATAAAACAGGCTCCTGCAGTGCTTCTCCTCAAAGGTTAATCAAGACTGTGTCTACATGCTTAAGATTTCGGGGTAGAAAACGAACGTTTCTTTGTGGAGGCGTTTGAAACAGGATCGAAGGAGTTGCGTGAATGTGAAGGAGCGCTGTGTGAAGGACCCGGGGAAGGCCACCTGAGAGAGACACTCCATCCGGTGCAGCTGCTCTTCATAGAAATATTTCATCTCGCTCACCTTTATCTCCCCGTTAGCATCCTGATGAATAAGGGCACACCCGAGAGTTCTGAGTCACAGGAGCGCCTCCCATCAACTCTGTGCCCTGTGTTGTGATGGATTTGGGGCCCATTACCTCTCAGCTACAAAGAGCAGGAAGGAGGTTACGCCAAGGTCATCAGGGCCAGAAGGTCATACTAAGAGGGTCCTTCCGTTGCAGTGCACCAACCCTTTTTGGTAGTGACGCATAGTGCAACAGTTACCCAGGGATCTTCAAGCGAGTTTCCGACTCCCGAGCATAGGCAGTGCACGTTCAACGCAGTGATTTCACCACTTAAAAAGAACGGAACGTGAGCGCACCAAATCTACGCAGTGAAACCAATACTCCAGGCTGAGGGATGTGGACTTGTCTTCTTCATTCTGGCATACATATCAGTGATGTGACTTCAACTTCAAGGAGAGCGAGAGAGAGCCAGGCAAATGAAGGGAGGACAACGAGAGGGGTGTATAAGATACAGGTATATAAATTTTGAAGGTGAGAAGGGCCAAACTGAACAACACTATCCTTGTAAACATATGGTACAGCCAGCCTGCCTACTGTCCATACAAATGAAACTCCGTGGAGGCAAGAAAATTGAAGGTGCCTCACCAAGATGAACCATACAAAGTCCTCGTACCCCATCTTTCCTTCCTGTTCACTGACGAACCTCCGGGGCACCTGCCAACAAGGGGACTCATGTGAGTACGTCTGGCTGCTCTACCTAGCACCGTCTCTGACGAAGACAGACAGGGCGCACTTCGGATGACACTGCCTTTTAAAAAGCCATCTTCAACACATTTTGACTTCGTTAAAATCATCCGAGGGCATATTCTCATCATACGGCAACCCCGAATGCAACGGAAGGGAGTATAAAAGCAGAACTGGAGGAACTGGAAAGTTGCAGCACGTTCATAGTCAGGAGAATGTCATATGCTTCCTTGTACGATCGTCACAGGAAGGGGTGAGTGAGATCGTAGGCAAGTTCAAACCTGACAAAAGATCCGGTCAACAATGCGATATGTCAGGGCATGGTTCCCATAGCGTGCCAGGTCCTCTCGGTCGATGTAGAAGTCATGATCCTATGCAAAGAAATAACAAGCACAGCTCAAAACAATTGAAAACTGCGATCAGAAGTTTTGAGCGTCACTTGGAGCCAAGTTCGTCGATCCCTTCCAACTTATCGTGAAGCACGAGATAAAAGATGCAGCAGGCCCTCAAATACGAGCTTCGTCGCCTCAAGACAGCTTCACTCACCGTGTCAAGCTCCCAGAACTTGCAGTATACGACATAAAAATGCTCGTATGAAAAATACTTCAGAATTTTGTTGATATCCTCCTCCTCGTCCACCATGGCCATGATTTCTAACAGATCACTGCGCTTTAGCTCTCGCAACGTAATCTTCCGATCCCCTCGCAGATTCACGTTGTAAAATATGCGATAAATAACGGTCTCAGCGTACCGATCCTGGAACTCAGGAGCCTCCTGCACAGAGTAAGACAATGGTGTCAGCCGCGTGACACGATCCTGTGAGAATTTCCACTAAATACACAGGAGTGATGCCTGCCCAAGCTTTGTTTGCCAAAAGGCACTCAGGATGCGCACTATACACACCACCGCAGCACTTATTCAGTGGGTTATACACCATATATTTCACTGCTAAGGTCAGTGCCTTCTCCAGCGACCGACTCGCGCACACCAGCTGACCAGGCAAAAGAAAATCGGTTAAGTGATCAGCAACAGAAAGGACGTGCCTTCAAGAATTCCAGTCCAGGATGTGTGTCCAAAATTAGTCGCATTATAGGTCGGAAATCCTCCTGCAGAGGGTGACCCAAACACAGCAGTGTGACTCGTTGCAACCGAAAAGTGGGACCCAGAAAAGTAACCAATAACAGGACAAATGCCCACCCGGAGCACAGGTTCAGCGAAGCAAAGCCGAGGACAGTGCAGAGAGCTCAGCCAGTGCGCTCCCGTGGCGTAAGAGCCTAACATTCTATGTCCCGCAAGGGTTGATATTTTCTTTCAGTGCGCTGCAGGAGTCTACGAGAGCTCTTGTGGGGTTCACGGGTCACACGTGAACGAGGTAGTCACGCCCAGGCTGCCGCAACACTTCGTAGGCTCTCGTGGACACGTCCGCCCTTTCCAGTTTGGCCCTCCTGAAACAGGACGATCCCAGTCGCGATCCCCCCTTTCAAATCGAACAAGCTGCGGCGGTACTCAAACCGGTGTCATACTTAACTTTGGCATACGCAAGGGGAACACTTTCATATACAAAACCACACAAAGTTCCGTCTAGAACAGGAAGTCGCGACAGTGAGCAGAGATGAGGGCGAAGATCTGAAGGTCGCCCGAGAGTGCAATAGACGAATTGGGCGGCGACAGTCCAAGTCAAAATTGCCTCAGGAATGCACTGCAACCAAGCACCAACGCGAGAGCTGGTGTCGTGTCGTGATAAAAAACAACTACAGCTGTGTGCACGGAGCTCCGGGTTCGGAGTACGACGCCCCCTTCAGGCACAACTCTTGCGAGGTGGAGATACCAGTAGTCGAGAAACATCTCAGCGGACACCTTCCCACTGTTGGTGATGTCTATGCGCCCAAAGAGTATCGAGTTGAAGAACTGAGGAAGCTCCACTATCTGGGACAGAACGCCCAGGATCCCTCAGCAGGCCAAAAGGTCGGACGCCCCCTACGTGGTGCGAGAACCACGACCGATTCCCCAGGAAGGCCCTGCAGAAGAGAACGCCTGACTGTTCAACCGACACCACACCAAAGCGCACGACCTCGGGCCGAGCGGTTCTGTTATCCCTATTGACTGCAGCGGAGTGTCGCGCCTACACCAACTGGCCGAAAAGGCAGAGGTGATGTGTGTGCGTGCACGATTCAAGAGAAGGAGGGAAACACGTGGCGAGCTGTGCCACACCTCCCTCGTCACCGCCATAAACCCTTCAACATTCAGCGCAGCGCTGGAGCCGCCCCCGAATACCTCCGCGATGCGCTTTGTCGTGGAAGCTATCCTCTCCTGCAAGGAGAAACAGGGTGAGCCAGTTGTAGCTTTCCCATGTAGCGAAGGAATAGAACTATCGCATATTGACACCTCTTTATGCCAACGAAAGTAGGCGCAAATAGCCAAAAACCGAAAGACAAGCAAGCCCACCAACAGAATGGGCAAACGTCAGGTTGCGGGTGTTAAAGCTATCGAGTGCGACAACCCTCGAAAAAACTTCTGCGGCACGGAAGCGGTTATGTGAGACAATCCTGACGGCGAGGGTAAACCAAGGTGTTGAGACAGCCAACGCATAACCGCTCTTCGTGTTGGTGGCTCGCGATGCGCAAGCAGCCGCACGTGGCTTGAGCAGCGTCAGAGAAAGGAGACCTGAGGTCAACCTCAGTGTGCGAGCCTGGACGGTTTTTGCGTCATGCCATACCGGGGTTGCCGGACGTCCGGTGGGGAAGTAGAACTGGGGAATGTCCAAGGCTCCTCTTGCAAGTGGGGCCGAAGCTGAGAACCCGCACTACAATTCTCAACTTCTAGTAGAGTGGAGACGATGAACACTGCCCGGATGTTAAAAGCGCACGAGATTCGAAAGCAGACTGTGGCTTTATCTTAGCTATGGTTCGCCGTGTGCGTTTTCTGTATATATTCCTGTCTGCAGCCTATCGTGTATTTGAATTAACGTATCTAGTGAATTAACAAGAGAGCACTTCGGAAAAGTGTAGAGAGTTGATCACACAAATAGCGCGATAAGTGCTCGCAAGTCTGTAGACACAACAGCTTCTGCTAGAATAACAATCCTGTGCAGCCCGGGAGATTTCAAGTGTGATTTTGCGTAACTGTGAACGAATATAGGGATAGGATCTGGCTCACCGCCGAGAGAGCGCTTCGTTGGCGACATGGGTGAACGGGGAGATGCGGACTTTTGCGGGGATAAGGGAGGCTGCAAGATGGGGCAGCTGTGACTTAGCTGCTTGCAACCCAAGCGATCACCGTAACAGAGTGCTATGTTAACCTTAAAAAACTGGAAGAGAAGGGAACGCTAGGTGGAGTGCACGCAGGCACAAAACCGAACACGCAATGCTGCTCGTCGAGCACAGGAGGCAGGGATGCGTGGTGCTGTCGAATAGCACCAAGAGATCACAAGGTGAGATCAAATCAACAAACACAACCAGAAGGATTCGCTAACACGAATCTCACGAGATAAATACCCCCGCAGGATTCAGTTCGTGCTTAGCTTCGCAGAGAAGATTCTCAGATCGCACCGTAGCGAAAAGTGCTGAAGTGGAAGACGGCGATAAAGGAGACTGAGAGAGCCCGCTTTGAGGTCCTGAAACGTTTTTTGGCAAACGTGCTCTACAGTCGAAAACACTGTGTAGACTGGAATTCAAGGCTTTGAAAATGCAAATATCTGGTACTCTAGCACATATAACCTGGAGTTTGCTTGCTTGCACACGTGAAATATGGACGCTGTTTGCTTGCACACAAAGCGCACCTGTCAACGGTTTGCCAGTTTTTGCATCTTCCAACAGCTGAATCACCTGAACGCAAACGAAAGCAGGCGGTACACATATCAAGTGACAACGTGGGGAAAACACGTTAGCTCACAGATATCGATGATATGCTTGACGCACTCGTCACGGGACGCATGGAAGTTCGAACACATTGAAACAGGAAAACGAAGGATCCTTACGGTCTATTGCTCGCACAATCAACTTGCAAGTGATGACGCAATCAAATTCAAAGACGCCAGCCGAAAAGAAGCCCAGAGACATTCCAGCTTGCTTTCAATCCAGACTCCTAAATTAGAGCGACTGACGTTCGTGCTTGGCGGTTTAAACTAGTCGACGTGAGTTACGTAGGCACTAACGGGTGCCAAAACAACACCTAACAAAATTTCAGAATAGAAGAATATGAAAAGCACGTGAGAGCGCTATAAGGCTATTGGTGAATAACGATATTCGAAAGTTAAGTTTGCAGGTCAGGATGTGTTGTTTGTTCGAGGAATGAATACCAAGTTCTTTGACTCAGGAAGAGATATCCACTGGAGAAATAACTCATCGAGCTTCAACTTTGAGGTGGGGTATCGCTTGTGCGCAGGAGCACCAACGCCTGCAGCGTGCTCAAGGGCTTCTTCACGAACAAAGCGCCGCATCTATTCAAAAACAAATTTGAAAAATTTGTGCAAGGTGTGCAACAGTGCTTCAAGTGAATAGTGATACCGGGCACCACACCTTCTGTTACAGCAGAGGCGCTGAAAGGTTCATGAGACCCAGAATGATCGAACATTCTACTGTTAGACACAGACGGAGGGGAAGCACAGTCCCCTCCGACCTTTAGGCGCAAGCCTTCCCTCATTAGGTGTATGCTCGGGGCCTTCACGAACAAGTTGCAGCAGCTGCTTCCATACGCAAACCTCGAACGAGAATTTAGCCGAAATTCATTATGAACAAGACGTTTCAAAGAAAAATAAATTGGAGCAGCTTCCCTCTGTGAGAGAGAGCCTGTCCGTATCAGCGTCTTGACGTGAGTCTGCTCCCTCGTCTGTCGGTCATTATGTGTGAACGTGTGAGCTCGAACTTCACAACTTCGAACTTGGTTGGTCTTCTCTTGCGGTTGGTGACTCCCTCCCTCCGCTCGCCTGGCCCTCGCCTGACTCGTGAATTTCGAAGAGTCGCAGACTCGAGACTGACGTGAGACTCAGACTGGCAGACCCGCGATGTCCGCAACTCCGCATGAAAAAAGTGAGGCCATACTCGGAAAATTATCTAACCCCCCTGAAAACTAACGGGATGGGGGGGGGATACCTTTAAGGTATCCAAATTGAATTTTAGAGCCCCTAAGCGCACCTATCAACTATTGGAACTTCGCCCGATATCGCAGATATTAGAAAATTCATGGAGAGACTGATTTCACCCCCCACCATAAGGTGGGGGTCTGTCTCCTGCTTTCCCCCCTCGGAGTGCAGTGCTGGATGCGGTGACACACCGTGTGTCACTTCCTATTATCTGTACTAGTACTCGGTACAATACGGGTGTCACAGGTTTAGGGTTTCCGGCATAAAGCCGAGACTATCTTATGTTTATTTACACTCTTATGCGAACCCGAAAGTGAAAGCATTCTGACCGTAGCTCAATATATAGTCTTAGCTATATATCTCACAGGTTATGGTGCGCCAGGCACCTTCCACTACTTTTGGTAACATGTTTGGCTAAACGCCTCCGCTTGGTGGGGCGTTAGGGGCCCCATTTGATGGTTGCGCTATGAGGACTCGCGGTTGAGGCACGCGTCGTTACGGAGTGACTGTATTTATTGCTGGATGTGACACACCGTGTGTCACTTCCTATTATCTGTACTAGTACTCGGTACAGTAGGGGTGTCACAGGTTTAGGGTTTCCGGCATAAAGCCGAGACTATCTGATGTTTATTTACACTCTTGCAAACACCGAAAGTGAAAGCATTCTGACCGTAACTCAATATATAGTCGTAGCTATATATCTCACAGGTTATGGTGCGCCAGGCACCTTCCACTACTTTTGATTTCATGAGTGGCTAAGCCGCTCCGCTTGGTGGGACGTTGGGGGCCCAATTTGATGTCGTGATTTTCGCAGTTGCGGTCGAGAGCTAGTTTACGGGCGGATTGATTTGGTATCGTTGCAACGTGCGCCTACCTGGGATTATTTTGTATTGTCCGCGTTGGATTTCACTCGACTGAAACTTGATCATTTTTTGTCGTGGGATTCCTTGGCCGCCGCGTTTCGATCTTGCAGATTCACAGTTACGGCTTCCTTATTGTCCGTTCCAACACTGCATCTTACGGCTCTCGACCATCGCTTTTCTGTATTCTCCGACATCGGCCCGCTACCCCGACGCTCCCACCTACTGGATTTTCATCATGAGTGTTAACTCTCACGTCACGCCTCCCTTGGGGGCCAACAATCGCATTCGACTAGACACGATTTTTTCACGCGACGTCGGGTCTCGCTATAGACCGACGCCAAATTCTCCAGGGGTTACCCTCACGGCTCCGGACCGGACTCGCGTTGCGGCTGTCCAAAACTCTACTTGGGACGTCGACATCATCAAGAGAATCTCTCGCGACGCCTTGGGCTCCAAGGAGGACACCTTTCATGGAGACGAAGTACGCCGTAACACGCTCTGGACGTCCATTGTGAAGTCCTTGCAGCGCGCGTTCGAGCAGAAGGACCCCAACAATGCCGCTCTTTTTGATTTGGCGGACACGACGAAGGAGGTCAACACCATCTTCAATGCCATCCTCTTCTCGACTTTGACTTCGTTGACTTCTCCTAATTCACCCGCACGACGTTGGGTTGAGGCCTCGGGACGGGCTTCGCCTCAGGATGGCAAGCGTGCTCTTCTCGAGGTCACCAAGAGGTTGATCCCTCGCGTGGTTCGACCTCTTGGGCATTACGAGGAGCTTTGCTCCATTTATTTCGACGACAAGAAGGACCCCGACCCCCTTATCCAAGATTTCGACGCATGCCTGACTGCTATTGGCAACGGCGCCTCCGGGCCTCTCGACGACATGATGGCCAAGAAGCAGCTTCTGGCTTCTCTCGACCCCGAGTTCTACGACAAGGTCATTACCCCGCTTCGTCTCGACGTTGAGTTGGCCAAGGTCGAGCTCGAAGACATCTACGCCCACATCCTCGAGATTTGGGATGCCAACGCCGGCAGGAACAAGCACGTGCCCTTCGTGGACAAATCCAATGTGTTGTACTATGGTCTGCCGTCCGACGTTGACGTGAAGGCCCTGATCAAAGACTTTCAATTCCACATCGACGCCGCCAACAAGGTGCTTGCCACGCTCTCCGACGAGAATGCGAACGACGAGCCAACGACGAGGTGGTCGGCTCCGTCTACGGGCAAGCCTTCAGGCAAGCCAGGTGTGCATTTTCCCCCTTCCTCCTGGCGTGACCGCCAGAACCGTCGGGAAGATGGGAAGTACCATGGGCGGCAGCGCCAAATGAAGCACCGCTTCGCCGCTTCGCCCCTTCCCAAGGGCGGGAATTGGCCGCAAGACCGCCACCGCCGCAACGACAACAAGCATTTCGGCATGCACTCCGTGTCGTTCCACGTCGTCTCCAAGGCCTTCGTTCCGGAGTGTGTCCGATGCCCTCCGGGGTTTTGGCATGACTCCGCGAATTGTCCCACCGCCGACATCGAGTGCGACAAGTGCGTGATTGAGCAAGCCGACGACGCCGACGGCCTCGTGTCCGCCTTCCAGACTGCGTTCGACACTGAGGACGACACGGCCTTTGCTCGGCTCTGTGCTCAACATGATCATCCCTTGGTTCGGCAGGACGAGGAGCCCTTAGTTTGTCGCAAACGCGTGCACATGGTGGGACAAACACTCAAATTACTGCCAAGAGCTGCTGTAACTCTTCAGTCACCAAATGAACCATTAGATGACATATCGATGCTCTGCGGTATGATCCAACGTAGCATATATGTGTGCGTGCTCGGCATGACATCCATCGCTGTCCTCAAATGTCTCAATAAGTCGTCTCGTGGGTGCATTCTCATCTAACATAAAATATGTACGAATTCCGAGACGAAGATACTTATTCTGAGTGAACGTGAATGCGTACGCAACTTGAAGTACAAACAATATGCTCGCGTGCGTATTCCATGCGCGCGCGAATCCGGAGGTAACCGCAACACAGTCCACATTAAGAAAGCAAGCCATACAAAAGAAACCACTCTTAATTGACGCAAAGTTAGGCATTCTGCCTCCAATATACGGTCTCACTGTGTCCATGTTAACATACAAGCTAATTAAGGAACCAAGGTGTGTCCACAACTGTGCTGGAAATGACACCCTGACTAGTTCGTACAGTCAGGTGTCATATTCAGTGTGTCATCTTCGGTGATCAGCTTGTGTGACAAACTCAGTATATATGTCTATTATCTGAGTTTATCTTGGTTCGTTGTTTCACCGTCGGCAGCGTTCCCCCTCGTGCACTGCTGAGTTCGTTCTAGCAGGTTATGGGACCACTTCACGCTTGCGTGTTGTGTATTTTAGCGTATAATTTTATTTATTTTCATCGTATCTTTCGGGAGAGTGTGTCCACGCCTTGTGGCTCACTCAGATTCGGATTCTTCGCTCGAGCTTTGAACTCGCGGTTTGCGAGGGAATTAGACGGAGTGGAACTCTACGGATTTTCTTGGGTTGATCTCACACTTGTTTTCGTTACATTTTATGGATTCTTCTCAGATTTCTTCGAGTGGAGAGCTCCTAGCTCTTTTGGCATCTATTGACACTCGTTTTGCGACCGTCTCGACTCTCAAGAGGTCTCGGTTGATCTCTTTGTGCTCTTCTATGAGCGAGGCTATTGCGCATTTCCGCTCACCGCAGATTTCTCAGCAGAGTTTGACCGCAGACCCGCCGATCATTTTGGAGATTATTGTTTCAGAGAGCAGGTTGGTGGTGCTATTTCCGATGATTTTGCGGGTTCCGCTGTTTCTTTCTGTGAAACAGGCGTCGGAGATTCGCCGATAATGTTGGCAAATAAATCAGTTTCAACGCAGATAACATCCACTAGACCCTCACCTAGTATCCCTAGGGTGAGTAGCGCGCGCGCACAGGCCCCTCCTGTGCGTCGTGAAGTTCATTACATTCACGCGCCCTCTATGCCTGGGCCTCCTTCTGTGGACATCGAGGACCAGCGTTTTGAGCAGCATGACAGTAGTGAGGAGGATGAATCGGAGTACCCCCCTGGGTATTACGATGATTCAGACAGTTGTGAGGAAGTAGAGGAGGAGCAAGATGGCCACTTGGCCGCTCCGCATTTTTCGTCCGATCGATTGGAACAAGATGAAACCCTGGACACAGGTTTCCGGGGCGACTCTTATGGCGGAGTTTTGGAGCCCCCACTTGGGGAGGAATTTTTACCGCAGAGCGAGTTTAATGTTGGCACAGTTTCTTTTAGAGATGAGCCTGCGTTGAACGACGAGAATGTATACACCGCAAAGGAGTGGGCTGCCTGGGAGGTAGGGCCCTACGATTCCGTTGGAGCTGGTGGTGCTGAATTTTACGATGAGTATGAATATTTTGAGAACTCTGCGTCCGATGATTATTCCGATGGTTCTTATTAATCTTTAAACAGACAGGCGGTGTTCCCTTTTACATTTCTCCACCACTTGCTGTAGTTTTGGACAGAAGAATGTTGTCTTATTTCTCACCACTTGCGGGCAGCTTTTCAGAATTAAGACGAACAATTTACAGGCAGGAGACCTTTGCAGTTCGCAGCAGTTTAAAGCTAAACCGACAGGCAGACTTATTTTTTTACGTTCTTCATCACATGCAGACAGGCGAGATTTGTGGGTTCACCCACCACTAGCTGGCAAAGACGAAATTGACCGATCAGATTTTATTTTAGCAAGATCTCTAGCTTTAGCAAGTATCATTTTTTTTTTGCTTGAGCTCTCATCAGCCACTTGTGACTTTTCTAGCTTCTAGGCTTGACATTCTTGCATCTTACACTGTAAGCCTAGTAGCTAGGGTGGTGTGTTGTCACAAGCTGTCCACCTCAGATGAGGTGGTGTGCTGGAAATGACACCCTGACTAGTTCGTACAGTCAGGTGTCATATTCAGTGTGTCATCTTCGGTGATCAGCTTGTGTGACAAACTCAGTATATATGTCTATTATCTGAGTTTATCTTGGTTCGTTGTTTCACCGTCGGCAGCGTTCCCCCTCGTGCACTGCTGAGTTTCTAGCAAACTGTGCTATGCGCTAATCCAGCCTTCATCCATACTCAAATAGCAACGCGCATCCGCAACGCGAGTCAACCTGCCACAGTAGTGGGGGACCCATACTTAGGCGTCTGGGTCCCCACTCTCAAGTGAGTAAAACTACTTCTATATATATATACGCTGCGCGTTTGCCCACGAATAACCCAGTGAGTGGGAAATTGGAAAAGTGCTACTGAAAAGCTGTCCGTTCGGACTCTCTGATATCATATCCACAGATCTGTCTCGTAACCTCCGAACTACCAGTCTCCTGTCCGCGCGTCGCGCTCTCGCCTCTGCGCGACCACCACCTGTGTCACCTTATCTCACCGCCTCCTACGATCGTGCCCACGTCGTCAGTCGTCTCCCAAACATCTGCCACATGCACCATCGGCTGTAATCTGCATTTTGTGTCACATCTGAAACCAGCCATACACTGTCATCAGCCGTCTGCATCGCGACTACGTCATAAGCAAGCCAGTGCCACATACGATACTCTATCATGCGTACGTCACACCTGTGTCACAATGTGTCACCAGCTGGACAATCCGGCTTCCGTCCCATGAAAAGCCGGGGTTTGTTACAGCTGTCGCAAACGCGTGCACATGGTGGGACAAACACTCAAATTACTGCCAAGAGCTGCTGTAACTCTTCAGTCACCAAATGAACCATTAGATGACATATCGATGCTCTGCGGTATGATCCAACGTAGCATATATGTGTGCGTGCTCGGCATGACATCCATCGCTGTCCTCAAATGTCTCAATAAGTCGTCTCGTGGGTGCACTTTCATCTAACATCCCTCCTGTCGTGCTGTGAATAAGCTGCACGCGAAGGCCAGCAAGGCATGACGATGAAAATATCTCCTCGATGTGATCCTCTTCGTAGACATGGTCGCCCAACAAGATAGGCTCAAACGATGTGAAGCCCCAGCTCACGACCAAGTCCTAGATGCAAGCATGCGCCAGCTCTCCCCCAAGCTTGTGCAACGGTGGTGATCTGACCATATGAAGTCCACATCGTGTGTTGTGCTCACTGCAGCAGGTGCTGTATCCACCAGCTCTCCGAGCTATACGTCTTCTGCCATAACAAAGTAGCCCCCCCAGTACGTACACCTGTACCGTGGATGCCAAAGTGCGTGTTCTCAAGGCTCGCCAACCATACACTGTGTGCGCCCGCTATCTGTGCAGTGCGCTGAGTAACCGCCAGCTCTCCACTTGGGCCAATACAAGCTGTCCGTCACTGCCATACGTATTCTCCAGGCTCGCCAACCATCATCAAACTGGCATTCTGCCACACAATCCATCGGACTTGTGCGACTCGCCTGCGCTGCAGCCCATGGCCTGTGACTTCTCATCTGAGATAGTCCTAGCGCTACGAACGACTGTACCCAATATCTGCGCTCAAAGCATGAATCAAACGCTTTGGATCCCAGCGTAGCCATCATAAGTGCGTGTTCTCGAGGCTCGCCAACCACCTTCAAACTGGCATTTTGCCACACAATCCGCATCGGACTTGTGCGACTCGCGTGCGCTGCAGCCCATGGCCTGTGACTTCTCATCTGAGATAGCCCCAACGCTACGAACGAATGTACCCAGTATCTGCGCTCAAAGCATGAATCAAACGCCCTGGATCCCAGCGTAGCCATCATAAGTGCGTGTTCGCAAGGCTCGCCAACCATCTTCTGCTGACGTGTCCCCCAGTATATGCATCCTGCGTACTGTAGCTCAGCACGCCAGACCTCACATGTGTGCGCCCGCTATCTGTGCAGTGCGCTCTGATGGGCATCGTGATGCCACCAGTCCGTGCAACCACCAATACGTACACCCGTACAACGGCGGCGCAAGTGCGTGTTCTCAAGGCTCGCCAACCATCTTCTGCTGATGTGTCCCCCAGTATATGCATCCTGCGTACTGTAGCTCAACACACCAGATGTCCACTACCCGGAGGTACAATGGGATGTACCTAAGAGGCCTTAGGTACATCCCCTTGTGCCTAAGCTAAATCGACCGTATATGACACTAAATCGAACGGTTTGGGATCGTACAACGCACCAACGTTGACCAACTCGATGCTTGCCATGGGGATATATCGCGCACCCCGATGCGATCGAGAATATATACTCATTTGAACGTCTGGAAATGACCATTTGACTGTTTTCAACAAAAAATCCATTTTAAACGTGCGCTTGTCGGCATGTTTTTATTTTGTCACTCTCTTTATTTGTGTTCTGGCATCAGAGGATCCATCTGACGGGCGATTGCATATTTTCCGGGTACGAAATTGTTTTACTGCATGCCCCTCTGCGGTTCCGTCATTGCATCGTGACTAGAATGACGTTCATTTTTGTCTCATACAGTATTCCCAAGCTATCGTATGGTTAGTCGACCGGAAGACGAGGGCAAGCTTCTCGTCGGCCATGGGGTGTATAATTATCGGTTGGGCACCGATACAAACACACACACACACATCGATTGGCGGGTAGTCAGTTGTGCGACAATATGACGAGAACAATGAAACATGTTGTTATCTAACTCGTTACCAATATTCCGGATTTGCCAAAAATACCGTACTCATTGAGACACATTTACATCGATGGATAGCTAGCATTTGGAGTAGATATAATGGTTTCCTATCGCAACCCAGCAAATTCTAGTTGCGTTTAAGTGTATATACTATGCCTAAAGTGTTTGCTGTGATTTCTGTTACCATTAAGCAGTCAAATAGATGCCTCCGCCTCGATGTACCTCAGGGATGTTCCTAAGAAAACGCAAGTTTCGAAAATCAACAAAATCTGAAATTTGCATAAGTTTAGCCCATACCCAAACCACCCAAACGAGTCAAATTCCGCCAACCACATGTTTCATGTCCTAAAGGGGTGTATTGGGAACAACATATATTGGCCACAAGTCAGCTCGGTTGTTTTTCGCCATCCCACGGGCTGAAATGCACATGCATAGTTAGGTACAAGGGGATGTACCTAAGCCCGGGTAGTGGCCACAGACCTCACATGTGTGCGCCCGCTATCTGTGCAGTGCGCTCTGATGGGCATCGTGATGCCACCAGTCCGTGCAACCACCAATACGTACACCTGCACAACGGCGGCGCAAGTGCGTGTTCTCAAGGCTCGCCAACCATAAGCTGCCAATGGTGTCTCGTGACGATGGTACTCCGTCCCTCACTAGAGCCACGATAATGGCGCGCGACCCCAAACGACTGTGGTGGTGGTGCCCTACTACTCCTCCTCGATGGCGTGGGCAGTAAGCCACCATCCCGTACATGTTGATGATAATGATGAGCTGTCCTCCAGCTCAGTGATAGTGGTGTGCAAGCTCCAAGCCTGCGATGATGATAACGAAGATGTGCAACCTCCAAGCTCTTCACGGTAGCGTGCTGCTCCAAGTCCATGATAATGACGCAACAACCCCAGAGTGCTCCGCCTCTCTCCCACGGCTGCAATGATAGTGCGTGGCCTCTAGGCCTGCCATAATGGCGAGCGCGTCCCTAACCTCAGGTGTGCGACGGCGGCGAGCTACCTCCGAGCCCGCGATGAGGGCGTGACATCGCTCCAACCCTGTAGTAGTGGTGGCGTACACGACTGTCCCTCCAGCGCTGCACTGCTCCTGCGAGTCCTCCTCGACGGTGTGTGCTCCGGCGCCTGCGTGTACTGTGTGCGCGCATGACGGCTACTGCTGCGCTCCCCAAAGCCCATGCTAAATGCGCGCTGCTGCCACCTCATGTCAGCGGAAGTGACATGCTGCCACCGCCCCTCTGAGGTCTACAAAGGTGACGCGCTACTGGTGCTCCCCCCCCCAAGTCTGCGAAGGTGATGTGCAGCTGCTGCCCCCTCAAGTGCTCGTCAATGATGTCCGACGTCACACTGATGCAAGTGCTCGTCGGTGATGCCCAGACGTCACACTGCTGCAGATGCTCCTCGTAACTGCACTCCATGCCCAGACGTCACACTGTGCGATGCTCCTCGTAACTGCACTCCAAGTGTGCGACTGCTGCCGAACTCTATCAAACATAGGCGGAGACTGTGCCCCGAGCGGGGATCTCTGAACTCTACACCTAACAGCGCCTCAAGCACTCCCATACTGAACGTGACCGTGCCAACCGGAACTCGCCTCTGCCGCTCTACTCCAACTCAACAAGTCCCAAGCCCTATGACTGCCACTACTGCAACCCGACTGGGCCTCTCGCCGTGCGAAGGTAGCATCCACTGCCCCTCCACTCCAAGGGTCCACCTCAGCTCTGCGCGTGATGGTGGCATGCTTCTGCCCAATAGGCGTCCGCCCCCGCTGCGAAGCGGGAAAGATGTGCGGCCATAGCGTGTCTCAACTGCTCCCCTCTCCAAGCGCGTGTCCGTGCGCGATGCTCGCTCTGCCAGGTGGTCTGATAAGCCAGCGGCTCCTCCTCTACACGGTGTATGCTGTCTGAGCCACAAAACGCTCTGCCACCCGTGACTCCTCTGTGAGATCTGCCGTGTGCGTAACTGAGCTGGCCCACTGAATGATCCCACCCATCTGTTGTGTCTGTGCACTAGATGTGCCTCTGGGCGTGATGTGTCATGCTCCTGTAGGCGTGGTGTGTCATGTATGACTTACGCCCACCACCCTGGTGTGTGCGCCAACTGTCTGCGTCGTGCGCTCACTGTCACAGTGTGCCCCAGTGGTGTCAACTGTGTGTCACCCAGTGTTGCGTGTGTCTCGACTCGCCAGCCGCCAAGTGTGTGCAGGCACATCTCCAAGTGTCTGCTCCAATGCCCGCGTGTCCCCCGGTAGCTGTGTACTGCAGCTCAACCCGCCAACCGTCATGTGTTCGCCAATGTGGTGGCAGCCTGCTGCAGCTCCAAGTCTGTGGTGATGTATCGCACTCTTCATGCTCTGCGCCTCCAATATGTGTGTGCTCCGGCGTCTCACCGAGTGCACCCTCTGTCAAGCGTGTCCATCAGCCCTGCTGCAACCGCTCCTCCTCTGAGTGTGGTGTGACGCTGTGCACTCCATGTCAATATATCCACCAAACCTGTATGACGCATCCGCGTCAAGCGTGTGGGTGTCTGATGCGACCGGCTCACCAATACATAGTGTGCGCCTGCCAGCAACTCACTGTGTGCAAGCGTGCTGTAAAAGTCCACTACTCTGTGTATCCACCACCCCCAGTGCCTCATCAACGGCGTGTCGTCCCTCCAGCTCTACACTGACCGAGGTGTGCTGTAGCTGTGTATGCCACCAATGCGTTGCGCCACCTCCAAGGTGTGCGCCAACAGTGTGTTGTGCCGCCTCTCCATGTCAATGTGATTGTGGGCTATGCCGCTCTCAAGTGTGCGCCAGCAACGCTGTGTCGCCTCCCAGTGTATGGTGATGGCGTACCCCACCTCCAAGTCCTCCTCGATGAACGTCGTGATGAAGGTGAGCCGCTCCCAGCTCTGCGATGGAGGCGTAGTGCCTCTGAGTCAATGATGAAGATGAGCTGTCCCAGCTTTATGGTGGAGGCGTCGTGCCTGAGCTCTCCGTGATAATGATGAAAACGAGAGTCCCTCCAGCTCTGTGGTGGAGGCGTCGTGCCTCTGTGTCAATGATGAAGGTGAGCTGCTCCCAACTCCGTGGTGGAGGCGTCGTGCCTGAGATCTCCGTGATAATGATGAAAACGAGAGTCCCTCTAGCTCTGCGACAATGGCCTCCAAGTCAACAGTGATGACGGCAACGCACTGCCACTCCAGCTCTGGTGCAAATACGAAACACTGCGTATGAACCATGGTGCTCTACGCGTGCGCCTGCGTGAGCTAGTGCTCCTCGCACCGTGCGTGCCCACCAGTGGTGTGTACTGTGTGGCCGTTGCGCGAACTCCCAGCTTCACGAGTCTGTAGTGCTTGTGTAATCATCCCCAAGTGTGCGCCAGCCATGCGCTGTGCTACCTCCAAGGTGCGCGCCAACAGTGTGCCGTGCCGCCTCCCCATGCGTGATACGATGCGATCCTGGGCTTATCGGCCCAACCTCTTTGTGCGAGTGCTCGTGGCCACTGCACTCCATGTGTCCGCCAAAATCCTCTCAAACCAAAGTCTAGGGCTCACAGTCCAACTCCTGTCTGTGTGTATATGCGCCTGCATCACGGTCACTACGCTCCACGAACTCTGTGTGCGCCTATCTGCCAGTGCACGGTGGTCAACGTCGGCTGCCTCAGTGGCCGCCTCGCTGGAAGAAAAGGAACTGGTCCACGATGATGCGTGTCTGTCCAACACCCTGAAGTCCGTGGTGATAAGCGTCGGCTGCCTCGGTGGCCGCCTCGCTGCAGTGCACGGTGGTCAACGTCGGCTGCCTCAGTGGCCGCCTCGCTGGAAGAAAAGGAACTGGTCCACGATGATGCGTGTCTGTCCAACACCCTGAAGTCCGTGGTGATAAGCGTCGGCTGCCTCAGTGGCCGCCTCGCTACAGTGCACGGTGGTCAACGTCGGCTGCCTCAGTGGCCGCCTCGCTGGAAGAACAGGAACTGGTCCACGATGATGCGTGTCTGTCCAACACCCTGAAGTCCGTGGTGATAAGCGTCGGCTGCCTCGGTGGCCGCCTCGCTGCAGTGCACGGTGGTCAACGTCGGCTGCCTCAGTGGCCGCCTCGCTGGAAGAACAGGAACTGGTCCACGATGACGCGTGTATGTCCAACACCTGGAAGTCCGTGGTGATAAGCGTCGGCTGCCTCAGTGGCCGCCTCGCTGCAGTGCACGGTGGTCAACGTCGGCTGCCTCATGGCCGCCTCGCTGGAAGAAAAGGAACTGGTCCACGATGATGCGTGTCTGTCCAACACCCTGAAGTCCGTGGTGATAAGCGTCGGCTGCCTCGGTGGCCGCCTGCCATCTATTTCGACTCCAAGCTCGACCCCGATCCGTTAATCCAAGACTTCGACGCCTGCTTAACGGCTATCCGCAACTCGCCCTCTGGTCCGCTCGACGACATGATGGCCAAGAAGCAGCTCCTCGCGTCCCTCGACCCCATCATGTACGACAAGGTCACCACTCTGCTTCGGCTCGACGTGGACTTGGCCAAGGTCGACCTCGAGGACATCTACGCCCACATCCTCGAGATTTGGGAGAGCGAGCACGGTGTTGGCCGCGTGAAGCAGTTTACACCGTCACTTCCGACTTCCCCGGCATTGCTTTACTCTGGTGACGTGAACGTGAAGGACCTCATCATGGAGTTCGAGAAGCAATTGGAGGCCGCCATCTCGACTCTCGTGACGCTCAAGGACTCCGTCACGAAGGGCGACGAGCCCCTTTCGGGCTTTGTGGATTCTTCCCGTCGCCGCCTGCAGCGTGACGGTACTAAGCGTGGTGTCTCCTTCCCACCCTCACGTTGGCGGGATGAGCGCGACAGGAGGGACGATGGAAAGTTCCATGGCCGCGACAATCGTGTTGGAGGCTATGGTGGGCGGAAGGGTTACCGCTTCGCCGCGAACCCGCTCAAGACCGACGGAAATTGGCGGCAGGACCACTACAAGAAGAACTCCGCCCACAACATCTCGTTCCACGTGGCCTCCTCCGCCTTCGTCCCTGAGTGCGCGCGTTGTCCGCCTGGACACTTTCACGACACCGCGAATTGCCCCACGGACGACATGGCGTGCGCGGAGTGCGACTTGGTGACTGCCGACGAGAACGACGAGATTGTGTCCGCGTTCCAGACCGCCTTCGACGCACAGGACGACGCCACCTTCGCTCGACTTTGTGGACAACATGATCAACCCGTTGTTCGTCACGACGAGGAGCCTTTTACCTTCGCCGACGACAACAACATCGGCCTTCGGGCACAGTACGCGGGCTTACTCCCTTCTCCGCCCTCTCTCCTTGCTACCCGCGTGCACGAGGCGCGCGCGGCT
>LGRX02011002.1:0-35604 GCA_001247695.2 Cymbomonas tetramitiformis
CGGCTTCGGAGTCGGTGTCTGACGCGGACATCAGCGCAGGCGCGTCCGTCTCACCCAGATCCGCTTGGGAGGAGTCCATGGCGCCCGCGACTTGGGCGTCTTGCTGCTCAGAGCTAGACGTGGCGCGACGCTCGGACGAAGCGTCCTTGGGCTTGGCGTTGGTCTCGGCGTCGGCCTCTTCGTCACAGGCGACCGCCCCGAAGGTGCCGTCGGGTGCCAGGTACACCACGAAGGCACACTCATCCTTAGATTGGAGGGCTCGAACGTCCTTGCGTACCCTTTGGGGGTCCAACAAGACTCCTTGTACCAGCGCCATGGCCTTATCCTTGGGTCTTGAGGGGTCTGGCGTTCCCGGCGAGCAGCCTGTAATGACCACTCTCTTGCTTCCAGAACCAAACCGGATGGAACCCCATCGGGAGTAATCCAAGGTGACTGGGGAGTGGGAGGCTAGCCAAGGTCCTCCAAGGATGATATCCACGCAAAGATCAATGGGCATCACTCTGAGCTCCAATTGCTTGACGTACAACCCCTTGGTGGTCTCTGCTTGCAGTCGAGGGCGGACGCACGTGTTGACATCGTACGACGCGCCGTCAGCTACTCGCACTCGCATGGGGTTTTCGTGAGGTCGAGGCGTCAGCGAGGGAATGCTGCGTACAGTCTTGTCCGAGATAATGTTGGTGGAGCACCCAGTGTCCACCAGCACCTTTACGCGACGACCGTTCACGTACGCCCAGAACAACAACAAGGTTGGGGCCTTGGAATTGTTGATCTGTCGAGGTGGCGCTCGCGATGTTGATACAGCCGCCAAGAGATCACTCCAACCAGGGCTCATGATTGTCCCCACTGTCGGTGATGCTGTTGAGCTGGCATACGATGGGGTCGTCCTTGGCATGAGGGTCGCCTAGGTCAAGAGGGTCGTCCATGTCAGAGTCCCATGGTAACTCGTAGGTGCCTGCATCGGCCAAGAGCCCTTGAGCGGTGGCTGTCTGCACCAGGTCCCTGGGTGGGTAATCAGGTGGGTACAAGGCCCCTTGGATGACCTTGTCCTTCGCTGCTCGCGCCATATCATTCGTCGCCAAGTCACTTGCGTACTGGAGGAGTCCGTCTTCTACTTCCTCTTGCGCTTGTTCCTTGGCTAAGATGTGCAGTAGCTCTTCGTCTATAGGAGAGTCCCGCTCCAAATATGGGAGGCCACTGGCATAATCCCGCTTAAGCTTCTCTCGTTGGCGAACCTTCTCCAGCCCACTGAGCCACCTCCTCCTTGGTGCTCCTTCAGCTCGAGCTGCATGGGTCGGTGACAGCCATGGTCGGGGGCGGTCACTCCGTGTGGTTGAGGTTGCCTCGACAGTCGTGTTGTCGTTAGGTGAGGGCGTACGAGGTCGACGCCCAAGCTGGATGTCTTGACGTCGTCGTCGGTATTCTTGCAGCCTTTTAAGTTTGCTAAGGGCTGCGGGTAAGGGTGATCGAGCTCGAGCTTCTCGCTTGTTGGCGGTAACCGCGCTGTGCGTTGGTGACCGCGTGGGTCCTCGGCTGCTGCGTCGATGCCCGGCTCCGCTCTCCAAAGCGGTGGGCTCGTGCTCCGCGGAGGTGTACGGGGCGGTGCAAGGTCCGTTTCCAGAGCCTTGATGGAGGACCTCAAGCCCCGTGTGCCCACCTTGGAGCGTAGAGCGCTCGTCCCTTGCCCTTGGACAGCTCGAAATTGCCAACCTTGCAATGGTTGGCCCGTTGGCTCCAAGTGCACGCGGTAGCTCTCGGTCACCTTCAGGGTACGTCGGTGCCGTTTCTCAACGTGCTGGGAGTCGTCTGAGAGGTCCTCGCTCGTACACACTGGAGACTTGGCTTCCTTGCGAAGACGAGCTTCGACCACTTGACGCTCCGGCGCGAGAGGAGGGCTGGTCATCGCCCGCGAGGGTAGCATGTTGAGCTCATCGGAGTCTAGGTATCCTGTGCAAGGAGCACTCCGCCTTTGACGTCGACGGGCTCTTCTCCACTTCTCCCGCAACTGTTGCTCCGAGAGGTAGGAGGGGGGCTCATCGCGGGGATGTGGGGTTCCACAGCCCGAGCTCATTAGGACTTGGAGGGTACTCCGAGCTCGAGGGAGTCCTCCGCGGCAAAATCCATTAGTTCCTTTGGCAACACCGCGTTGAGCACGTCGCAGTATTCATCCGTTTCCACTTCGTGCATGATCATGTCCAAGGTTTCAGCCAGAAGTGCTTTGGCCCACTCCTTCTTACGAAGAGCAGCCTGTGGGCACTCTCGAGCATAGTGCTCTTTGCTTTGGCACAACCTGCAACCAGTGTACTCCGGGGAGCCCAGACGTTGCCCAGTAGGAGTTGCACCCGCGGGACGATCTTCGGCTAGAGCTAGCAGCTCCTCCGAGACCTCCACCGCTGCCAGTAGCTGCACTGGCGCTCTCCTACTCGTCACGTTGTTCAAATGCAACTCCGCCTCAATGGCGTATTCCAGCGCTAGGCGTCGACTGGCTGGAAGGGCGCGGTCGAGGAGGATCAAGGGGGTCCCCTTCCCCTCTGCAATCTCGAACGCCTCCTTCCGTACCTCCGCGGATAAGCCCGAGAGGAAGACGTCCAGGAGGTCGGATTCCGGAACCGGAGTGGTGAGCTCGTGTGTCGCCAACATGGTCACCACTCGATGGGCTAGATGCAGTCCATCCCAAAACTCGCGCACTTTGCGCGGTGTCGCCATGCGTCCTTGAGTTTGGCGTACTCGGCGTAGGAACGAGCCCAAGGTGGCCATTTCACTCTTCAGCGGCACGATCAACTTCGCCAGCGGCACGATGACCTTCTCAAGGTTCAATGACTTGTCCGCTTCGGCATCCAAGAGAACCCCTCGCAGCTCCGTTCCTTCGGAGCTAGGTGTAGGGAAGCAGTGCTGGGTGATCTCCTTCAACAAAATATGCACCGAGAGAATCGGCTCTCCGAACTCGAATGCTCCGTTGGGCACGTTGCATGGGGTGTTCATCGCGAGGAGCACCACTGGAAGGGTTAAGCACCTGTCGAACTCGTCCACGAATCGTAACAGCGGGCCGAAGGGGTTCGTGGACCCCTCCAACGGTGCTGAGTACAAGGACATGATGTCCTTCGCGGCCTTGAGGGCATATGAGTGCCTCGTGTACTCCTCTCTTTGCTGCCTGCCATCATTGTACGAGGACCTCCTACTCGAACCGAAGCTGTAGGACGTCTCATCGTCGGGCGGATCGTCACCGCCTCCGCCCCCGCCATGGCCGCGACGTCCATCTCCAAGATTCCGCGAGGGGTCGCTAGGCGCGTCAGAAGTGGGGTCGCCAGGCGGCTCATTCCCCCCCCCTTGATGGCCACCGGGTCCTCCCGGGTCGTCACCGTCGTCATCACCATCACCTCCATCGTCGTCGCCTCCGCCGCCCCCACTGGTCCCACCAATTGCTGAGGATGGCCTCGGGGTCACTGAAGGGAAGCGGTCAAAGGCACCCGGCCAAACCCCGCGCGTGCAATATATACACAACGGCAGGAATTGAGTGGTTTCAGACAAGTCTGAAAGAGCTGTAAGCCCGCAATTCCATATGGCTACAGGGGGCTGCGGGCTACGAGTGCATCTCGAGCACGGAACGTTGGACGTGCTGGACGCGACTTCGTCGTACACGCAACGAACGATCGCCGTTCCCGCCAGAGGTGGTGAAGGAAGTTGAGAGGCTGGGGCTTCGGAGACCGGCGGTCCACACCCAGACGCTAGGTCATGGTCTCGGTACCTTCTTGCTACGTCATAGAACATGCGCTCCGCTTCCATCTTGCCCACGTGGCCAGGTAAGTGCTCCTCCACGTGTGCACGGATAGCAGTAACGGCTCGGCATATCTGTCGTACAATTCTCTAACTTTTACCGTGCTCAGCGTGCCTATAAGGCTTCCCTCCGGCTCATAGCAGTAGGTGGTGTCACCTTCCGTGCGCAGTTGTCTGTCCTTCACCCCTGGAATGTGCCTAATGTCCTGGTCCGGGTTCGTTTCCCTTGTGCATATTTCCAGGTGCGTTACTTCTTTCCAGTACCTCTGTTCGCCGTTTGGTTGTCCTGCCAGTATCTCTTCAGCGGGCTCACGTTTGGTCCTTTTGTCTCTCTTGTCATTCTTCCATTCTTCCACTAGGTTTTTCCATCCTTGGTCCGAGGAGAGGTTGTGTTTGAGCAGGTGTGTTCTTACCGTTTCTTCTGTGCTCCACGTCGTCTGTTCGTTTCCTTCACCATCGGTCCACCGTATTTCGTACTGTGTTACTTTCGAGGTCGAGTCTGTGTAGTTTTGCAGGTACTGTCTCGTTGCCAGTATCCCGGCGGGCGTGTAGTTTCCCTCTTGTCCTAGCATGTCCATTCGGTCTTCCTGTGTCGACCACTGGCCTCTGTCCTGTTGTCCTGACTTCCTCTTTACTCTCCCCCGTGGGTGTCTGGTGGTCATCACGTCGTCTTCCTCCTTTTCTTGGTCGGTTTCTATGCCCAGAACTTCCTTCTCATGTTCCGTCCACTCCACCTCTGACTGTTCGAAATGCTTCGTTTGGTTGGCTAGCGGGTACATAGACACTAGTTGCAGTATGTCCTTCAGACTGTTTCCAGCCTCGTGCAGCGCCTTTATTTGTGCCGGCCAGTCGCTTATGTTTTCCATGCTTACCGTACTTTTGGTGTACCTCTCTAGCTCTCCTGTTTTCCGTTCTTGTATATATTCAGGTTTCAGCCTTCTGTTCCACACATGGTCCCAGTGGTCTCCTGGTTTCTTAATGTCGTTGGGTTGTGCTTCGCAAATGTATGGGTATAGGTGCAGCATTCCCTGTGCTATCTTTGTTGCCGTCTTGGTGTCGTGTTTCCTTCCACCTGTTGCTTTCAGTGTTTCTATTGGTATGGCACTTTTCCCGTCTGCCGTGGTTAAGTTCTTGAGGTCCGGGTAGTTTCTGAATAGTGTGAGTAGTTTGGTAAAGTTTATTTGCTTAGTGGCTTGCTGAGTTTTCGTTTCCTGTATTACATTTACTGTTCCCATTTTTTCAAAGCCTGTCGTCGCAGGCTGCGACTGTGGGTCTCTGTATTCTGTATCCATTATCCTTTGGTGCTTGGTCGTTCTGGTTGTGCCCTCCATTTCCGCGTTTGTGTATACCCTTTTAGCTTTTCCCAGCTGCCTCATTATAGGTAGTGTTTCTTTACCCAGTTCCTGCATGTGGGTTCCCACTCCTTTCACGCGTATTCCATATTCATTTAGAGCATTCATCTTCCTCAGAGTGTTCGTTTGTGTCTGCAGTCCCATTTTTAGCTTGCTCCTTGTGCTGCTGTGTCCCCTTTCTTCGAAGTGTTTTTCCAGTAGCCCGGCTGTGGACCTGCTGACTTGTGACATTCTTTGTCTGGTTTGAAGGTTTCTCTCCCTTTTGCCGTATCCCATCTGGGCCCCTTTGTCTTCCTCACTCTGAACAGCGCCTGCCAGTCCCGTGTATATTTCCTGTGCATATATTGCCTGTAGGGACTGGAGTCCCAGTCCATATTCCTCTTTTTCCTCCGTGTTTAGTTCATTGGGCGTACCATTCGCGGGGAGTCCATATATTCTTTTCATCGCGGCTCCCAGCTGATTTTCGGCCTGTTGTATTTCACCCTGTGTGTATATCCCGAGGTGGAGTCCGTATTTGAATTTCCCCAGTATGGCCGACTTCAGGGAGTACTCTTTTTGTCTTTGTGTGAGGGGGGTTGCCAGTAGTGCGTCTATTCTTCTTTTGAGTTCCCGTAGTGACTTTCTTTTCTCCTCTTTCCATGTCCCCAGCATATTGAGTAGGACCCCCAGGTATTTGTAGGTATCCCCGGCTTTAAGGACTTTTAGCGTTCGACTTCCGCATTTCACCCCTTGGTGCCTACTTTCTTTCACATTTTTGTTGCCATGTTCTACCCCTGTTATCTTTGTTTTGTCCTCGTTTATTCTGAGTCCACTCCAGTCTCCAAATGCCGAGAGTTTCTTTAGCTGTTGCTCCATGCCTGTCATTAGTTTGGTTAGTATAATTAGGTCGTCCACGAACGCTCCGGAGGAGGTTCTCAGTTCCCCTCTGAGCTCCCTGTCAGTTGCATACTTGTGCTGGTATCCATGGTCTCCCACCTCTAGCCATCTAAGGAGAGGTTCCAGGTATAGTATGAACAGTAGCGGGCTCATGCTGTCGCCTTGCAGAATCCCCCTTCTTATTGGCACCTCTTCCGAGACCTGGTCCCCTACTTTTGCTCTCATTTGCATGGAGTCCTCCTCGTTTTCACCCAGTATGTCCCTAACAGCTTCGGTAAGTTGTGGTGGCACCCCTAGGTGTTTCAGCGTCGTAATGAGTCTTTTGTGGTCAACCGAGCCATACGCATTTTCGAAATCCACGTAGGTTGCATGTAGGTTTCGTTTGGAGAGGTTGGCGTCTTCAATGGCATTGGTTACCCTGGTGAGTTGCTTCATTGTGTTGTGGTTTTCCCTTGAGCCCTCTTGTGCTTCCGAGAGCATGCCGTTTATTTCACAGAAGTCAGCTAGCATTTTTGTGAGTACTGTAGTGTATAATTTGAACAGGCAATCCAGTAGTGCTATAGGTCGGTAGTTTTTTTGTTTTGTTACTTCACCCTGCTTGTGGTGGAAGCAGAAGTAGCCTTTTTTCCATGGTAGGGGGGTGTGTCTATGCTCCCACATTAATTTCATGAGTTCACACAGTTGGTCGTGGAATCTGTCCGGCATCTGTTTCAGTATTTCATTTTGTATCCCCATGGGCCCGGCTGCTTTGTTGGTTTTCATTTTCTTCACCGCCTGTCGATAGGCCTCTTTGTCCACATTTAGGTTTACTTTTGTTTGGTCCGGCCTTTTGCATTGGTTTTCCTTCATGTAGTTCTTGTACCTTTCGTCAAGCCAGGGTGGCGTATCTTTAAGTCCTTTCTCTGGTTCCTTCATTTTGTATGGTTCCGACCACGCAATGTGTTCGCCCATTGCCTGTGCCACTTTTTGGTGTCCTACCACTAGTTCTCCTTGTATGGTTTCAATCGCTTGTATTGTTGTAGCTGGTGCTGTTCCATTTTCTATCTCTTTTTTGTATATCAATTTATGGTAGTGCTTTATGTTGCCCCAGTATCCTTCTCTCATTTTCATTCTTGTTTTCTGTTTTCGGTTTGCTTCGTGCTCTTTAATGCACTTCCTTGCCTCTTTTGTCGCAAGCTTTTTCTGTTCCCGTTCCCATTGTTCCCATTTCCTCATTTCGCTTGTTCGGTTGTCAAAATCTTCCGTCCGTACTTCCTCGGTTACTTGTTCTCGTGTTTCTATGTCCTTCTTCCATAATGCTATGTTCTCACGGCACCTGTTCCTTTCTTTCAGGTGGCCGTCCCTTTCCTTGCGGAGGGTTTTTGGGAGGTGTAGTCCATGTTGTTGTTCTGGTGCTGCCGCTTGTTTCGGTAAGTTGACATCCATCATTGCCCTGTCTCTTGCTTCCCCCATTATCCTTGCAACCACCCCTCCCGCGTAGTCTATTGCCCTTTTTCTGTGCCTTGTGCTGGTTGCTGTTTTTATTCCGTTTATTGCTTCTTGCATTTCATCTTGTAATTCCTTCGTATATGCAGCGTCCAGTGTTTGCCTGAGGGTGTTCCCCTCTGCTTCTGTTAGCGGGAGTTTCAGTCTGTCTGTTTTTGCATGTTGTGGCTTTTGTGTCGTTGGTCGGTGGGTCCCCCAGGCTTTTAGGTCCAGTTGCGTTGTGCAGACCATTTTGTGGTCGCTCATGTGTAGCTCGGTGAGTTCTCCTGCCGTTGGTTGCGTGTAGTATTGTAATTCTGCTTTGCTTGCTAGCATTCTGTCTATGTTCCGTCGTTCATGCCATGTTAGTGTTGTTTCCCTGGTCCCTCCCACATCTTGCAGACCCGTGGCTTCCAGGGTTTTGTTCCATTCTTTGTCTCTGCTGTTTTTCGGTGTTCCCGTCGTGGCATTCAGGTCCCCACAAATTAGTACTGTTTGTCCTACCGCATTTTCGCTGGCTGTGGTCACCATCCGCACATACTCCTGTATGCCATTCCTGGCCGCCTCTCTATCGAGTTCCCCTCGTCCTGTCTCTTCCGCCACGTCTTTCCCTTCCACCGGGTAGTACACCCCTAGCAGGTGTAAGTATTTTCCTCCCGGAAAGTGGAGCAGCGTGTGTGTGAGTACTCCTCGTAAGTGCGGTACCTGCACCTCGGTGTAGTTATGTGGTGTGGCATATTCCCCTGTGAGTATTACGGCAAGGCCCGCCGTGTGGTTGCTCTCTTCTCCCTCCCCTTCCTCTGTTGGTATGTTTGTGCATATGTTTGACTGTTTTTTGTTTCTGAAGTGTCTTTTTATTTCCTCATTCGCAGTCTTAGTTTCCGTGACTATTGCTATATCTATCTCCCATTTTTTCATTTGCTCCTCCAGTTCGTACAGTGAGTGCCGGGCGCCCTGTATGTTCCATGTTAGGAAGTTTATGGTGTGTTGTTGTGCTTCTCTCATTTCTTCAACGTTTAGGTTCTCCGTTTTTGGCATGTTCCCACCCCATTGTTTCAGTGCCTCCAGGGACCCTTTGGTTTCCTCATTGTCCCTTTTGTTCATTTTCGTTGTTGTAGTAGGTGGCGGGTATTTCTTGGCGTTCGCGGGAGGCCTCAGCTTTTTTCCTGTCGCCGTTCCCTCCTCCTTCTTTAGCCTTTCGTTCGCTTGTTCTTTGCTTATCGGACGGAACCGTAGCGTGGCCTGAACTAGCTTGTCCGTGGTACTTGTGTTCTTTTCTTCCGTTGCTTCGCCCGTGGCGTGTTGCTCCGTAGTAGGTGCCCTGCCATCTTCCTTCGGTTCGTCACTTTTTATGTCCTCCTCGGCCAGCCCAGTTGTTTGTTCTGTCGTCCGCCGCATCTCCCGAGTCTCCCCCCGCAGCCGTGCCGTGTTTCTAGTCCCGAGTTTGAAGTGTCCTGGTTTGCCATCAACATGCCAGTATTTCCAGCTCCCCGCCACTCTTATCGCTTGCTCACCTTGACTGAATTTTCCCCATTCTGGTGGTGTGCTATGTGTTTTTAGTCCACTGTATTTCACCTTTTGCAGGTCGTAGGCTTCTCGCAATATGGTCCAAACATCTATAGCTATTAGCAGTTCGTCCTGTTTTTCTATTCCTCCAGTAGGTAGCCACACATGCGCCTGCATGTCCTGGCGTGTTATTGTGAGCATCACCATTGCCCATTTTTCTCCATCCCTTATTGCTATTTGGGTTCGGCCATCTGTTGACAGTTTTCTCATTGTTTCACCTATGAGGGCTTCAGTGTCTTGTTGTAGCGCTTGAAGTGCTTCCTGAACGTTCATTATTGTTTGTATGCCCACCCCTTGTTGTCGCATTGTGTTCTCCACCTGTTCCCCTGTGCGGCCACGCTCCACCTCCCTCATGAAGGCATCCGCCGCACACGTTCCTTGGGTTCGCGCCTGTTTTGCCCCAGTCCTTTTTGCTGGGTCCTCCCTTGTCAGCTCAACTTCATCCGTGTCCTGTTCTGCATGTGGCTTATTTTCCCTCATTATGGCCGACTTTATCTTTGGCCTGAATCTGTCTCTGCATTTATTCACTATTTCCGTGGTGTGTAGTGTCACGCATCGACTGGTTTGGAGTGTGTTCGTGTACACATGTTGTATCCAGGCTCCTTTCCTTTCTAACAGCCACTGTTGCCATAGCTCCGCAACATATATCACCCAGACGCCGCAGCTGAATGCATCGTGTTGGTGCCTGTCGTACATCGGCGTGGCTCTAGCTTCTAGGCACCCCATTGCCTCCTTGTTGCCCGTTACCCATGCACTCACTGCTACTTGCAGTTCCTCCGCCATTCTCGTGTGCCCTTGGGCGGTTTTCTTCCGTGTCTGTCTTTCCATGCCCATGGAATCGTATACATAGGCCTGCAACGTGTGGTTACCTTTTGCGACGCAGACTCCTACCATCAGTAGTAGCCAGTGTCCGTTTCCTACTACTGGTATCTGGGTGCCACCCTTTTTGGCGACTTTTTCTTTTATCATTTCCAGAAATTTTTTGTCATTTTCCCTCAGCATCTTCAGTATTTCTTGCATGGTTGTTGAACCCGGAGGGTTGTCTTCCAGTGTTTCGAGCGCAAGGTCTACTTGGTGCATATTCAGTTTCCCATCCTTGGCAAATATTCCCTGCGTGACAGAATTCTTGGGGTACTGTCCTTCCATTTCCTCGTTCGAGCATGTTCCCCCCCCTATATGTGAGGGCTGTAGTTTCGCTTCGGCATTCCTACCCGCCTCCTCAACCTGTTCAGCTTTCCTGTTGGGTCTTGTGCCCAAGGCTACTCCTCGTGCTACCGTAGGCTTTTCATTCACTGCTTTGACATGCGGTACCTCTTGTCGAGGGTTTTTCATTGCCAGTTGTGCCTGCTCCATCCGTTTAGCCAGAGTGCCCAGCACACCTAGTGTTACATGCATGCTCATTATTTGGGCTCCCACCGTTCTCGCTATGTTTTGGCCTTCCCTTTTCATTCGGCGCATCTCGCCATGTTTTCGCGCCCACTTACTATTGTTCCTGTCCTTTGTTTCTTGCCTTACTACCTGGTTGCTCCTGACTATTTGTGGTCTGTCATATTTGGTGCGTTGTACCCACCTGCATGTTTTCCCCTTCGCATATTCACTCCAATATCTCCTTCCTTTTTTGTGTGCATATGCGTGTTCCTGCCGGTTTGCGCGTAGGTAATATGTGGGGTTTCTTCCGAAGTTCGCCCTTCGTCCCCCCTCTTCTGTTGTGGCTAACCACCTGGGGCCCTTTGGGGGCTTTTCCTGTGTTGTTCCTTGGTGTTGGTCGTTGACTCCTCTTGGCATTTCTTCACTTCCCTTTCCAGTTTCAACTGTTTGCCGGGTTTTTGCTGTTGCTGCTGTGCTTCGTTTCTGCATGCACTGTGCTGCATGCTCCCTTTCCGGAGCTTCACCCAGCACTCCCGTTTCTGCCCTCCTGCTAGCCTCTTTGCATTTTGTCACCCGCACCCTTTGTGTTGGTTTTCGTGCTGGTCTTTTTTGCTCGTTAATGTTACTTTTCGTTAAGACCGTAATCACAACGCAAATTACAAGTACCGCTTTTATTGGTGCGCCTTGTGAGTTATCTTCATGTCTATTATTCGTCACGCACCTCCTTTGGTTGTGTTCCCCTTCCTCCGCACTGCCTCCCTTGTTACGCGTTACACACTCCTTCCGTCCCCTTGTACTTTCCTTACTGCTTTTCTGAGCTTCCTTTTCCTCAAAACTTAGTTGTGTATGCTCTATGGGTGCCCCTTCAAAATATTTTCCCTTTTGGGCCGTTCGCACAAAACTTCGTTTTTTTACGTGGAGCCCCTGGAGCAATTCGTTAAATGTCCAATGTCGTCCGTTCAAGCTCATTTTCATCTCATATTCGTATTTCACCATTTGTAGGCCCTGTGTAAAATATTTCCGTCCAATTTTGCTGTTATGTGCCCCTATTCCCCTCTTTTCCTGTAGGTAAGTACTCTTTGGTTTAGGGTTTCCCCTCATCTCCTTGCATATAGTTGTGCAGGTTGTTGTAATCGGCCTTTTCCTGTTCAATATACTTTGTGGGTTCCTTATGTTGTTATTGTCCCTATCGTTCTGCCAGCGTGCATGTTCTCCTGTCTTCACACTGTTCTCCTTGTTACGCGTTACACATGCCCGTGGTGTCGTCCCGTCCTTTATGCAGCACATCTGGGCTGCATCCTCCCCAATATGTTTTCGTGTGCTACCCTTGGTTGTCTTCCTAAAATATTTCCCTGCTGGGGTCGTTTTTACAAAACTTCGCATTTTTACGTAGAGCTCCTGGAGCAATTCGCTAAATGTCCAATGTCGTTTGTTCAAGCTTGTTTTTATTTTACATTCGTATTGTACCATTTGTAGGTTCTGTGTAAAATATTTCCGTCCAATTTCGCTGTTATGTGCCCCTATTCCCCCTTTCTTCTGTAGGTAAGCCCCTTTTGGTTTAGGGTTTCCCTTTATTTCCCTCCATATAGTCGTGCAGGTTGTTGCAATCAGCCTTTTCCCATTCAATATATCTCGTGGGTTCCTTTTGTTGTCGCTAACCCCGTCTTTCCGCCAGCGTGCGGGTTCTCCTGACCCCGCGTTGCTTTCTGTGTTACGCGTTACATTTGCCTGCAGCGTCGTCCCATACTTTTTGCCACATGTCTGGGCTACGTTTTCCCCAATATGTTCTTGTGTGTGACCCTTGGTTGTCTCCTTAAAATTTTGCTCTGTTAGGGTTGTTTTTACAAAACTTCGTATTTTAACGTAGAGCTCCTGGAGCAATTCGCTAAACACCGAAGTTCGCCGGTTCCCTCTGTAAATTTGCGTATTGTCTGTCCATTTGTAAAAACCCTAAACCATGCGGGTGTTGCCACTCGGGATCCGAGTGGACGTGGTGCTGGGGGGGAAATGGTTGCGTAGCCTTTCTCCCATCATGCTGGATTACGCCGGTCACGGCTCCGTGTCTTTCGCGCAGAGAACGGGGTGGGGAAGGGGGGGGGTAATCGCCAGAGCTCAACCATCGCCAAAAGTGCCTGGTGTAAAAGCTGAGTGGCACGCGGAGACCACTGATCAGGTCGATGAGGTCGGCCTGCAGCTGCGTGTGCAGCTGCGCTAAACACGCAGTCAGACTCGGACGGCTCGCGGGCGACGCTCCTCCACTCACCGGGCCCTATGGCGCGCGGTTTTGCTGCAGCCTTTCGCCACTTTGGCGAAGGCTGCAGCCTTCCTCCAGTGACGGACGACCCTCCTGCGACGTGTTGCAGTGGCCCTGGTCTGCCGCCCCCACCTGATGCTTCGCGGCTTACAGCAGGGGAGAAGCCGAGTGTTGGCACTCGAACACACCCAAGATGTTCTATCTTGACGAGAACGCGCTCTGGTAGTCCCCTATGGAAGGAGAAGTTCCGGGCACTCTTCGAGGAGTTCTCCGAGGAGCTGCGTGACGCCCTCCCCATGATGTCCAAACTGCGGCGGTCGATGGAGGATGAGGCCAGAGTCACCCTGATGCCGACAAGGCAGGAGGACCTCCATTTCGCCGTCCCTACCGCATGTCCGTGGAAGAGCTTCGGCAACTGCGGGAACGCATCGAGCAGCTGGTGGAAAAGGGCTACATCAGACCCTCATCCAGTCCTTACGCGGCACCATGTCTCATGGTACCCAAACCGGGCCAGCCTAACACGCTGCGCCTGGTGGTGGACTACCGCCAGCTGAACTCTCAAACAGTGAGAGATCGGTACCCGCTGCCGGACATTCAGTTGATGTTCGACGAGATGCAGGGTGCCACCCACTTCTCCTCCTTCGACGCCGTGGATGGATTCTGGCAAGTCCCCATGGCTGAGGAAGACGTGGAGAAGACAGCATTCACCACCCAGATGGGCTCCTACGAGTGGCTGGTGATGCCACAGGGATTTCCTCCCCCCCCAGCAGCGGAGGATCCTCCCCTGAGCCTTATCCTCACCCTCGGGAGTCGAACCCTGTCCAGCCTGTCAGCGATGCTTGTCAGTCTTTGAGTTTTCCACAGTGGATTGGCAAGTGAGAGAGGGTGCGTTGACGCAGACAGTTGCTGCGGCGGCTGTGCGCACGAAAAGCCGAGGCTGGGGCATGTCACCTTCATCCCCCACCCACCGTGGGCCAGGTGGTTACTCTTGTCGATTCATTCCATGGTTCCCTTCTCCAAGTTGGTGAAAGTGCCTGACAGCCAAGTCAATGCTGCAAATAGATGCTACGCACCAGAGGCCCAGTGGAACGCAGCGGGCCACAAGCGATGTGTGGTGGCCCGCCCTTTGGGGCCAATAGTCTGGATCTCCTGGCGGGATTTCGGCCAGTTCGCAGAAGGGTGTAGACATCTCCCCTTTTCGGGCGCACGCCGACCCTTCTCGGTGAAGGACGGAGGTCACTGGGATACTCAAGGCAGTGTCTGGGTAGGAGGCTGAACCACCGCCGAGATCTCAGCGCCGTTTTTCACCGTGCACCTGGTGTTTGGCGATGAACCTGATCTTCAGTGGTTGAAGTCTTCGGGCGCCACGGTAGACTGCGCCAATGTGAAGTTCCCGTGGGAGCATGTCGGCCAGGAAAGTGGTGATGGCCTCCGGAGGCTCCTCATCCAACAGCTCTCGTTCCTACGTGGTGGATTCCCCCCTTTTCCGCCCTTCTCCGGCAAGTGGGGAACCCTGGCGTCCCTTGATCGGGCCTCAGGAGTCATTTTCCTCCCTTTTTTAGCCTACTGTTGACGCTTTCCTCTCTCGCTGTTGGGCCCAAATCGTGCCGGAGGGTTGAGCCTACGGCCGGTGACCCAGGGTGCCGAGGTTCGACTGCTTGTGCCGGCGCTTTCAAAACCCAGAAGTACGGGCTCAAACGGGTCAGAAGAAGGAATCGGGGCACCAGGGCCAATCTGATCTAGCCGTTGCGCCTTTGAGCGTCGCTTTGCGTGCAGATGTGGTCCAGCCGCGGCATCTGCGACAAGTTAGGGAAAAATTACAAAGGAGCAGATGCTATTTTTGGCGCGGGGCCCCAGGAGGTGCACGCGACGGCGGGGGGCGAGAAGTGCTGCCCTCCGCGCGATTGAACAATGGAGTCTTCAGACCACACAGGCGGCAATGCAGCTACCAAGGCGCCCTTGTTTCGGGGTCACGTCAGACGCTCCGTCAGAGCTGGGGACTCGTGGAGGGAGGTCGCCCACATGTGTTCACGCTGGGACAGCCCAAGGTGGTGCACTTGGGGCAGAGTCCACGCTGCCTTCCTCCTTTCATACACTTGGTCACGTAGAACTCGGACCGGGCGATGTTGCACGCCGTGGATTCGAGAGTGCGAGTGCCCCACCACGCTGTTCTGCGGCCAAGCGTCAAGATGCCGGGACGCCAATCGGCACAGTTTCTGTCCAGAAAAGCTTGAGGCCCTGCGGGACGAGTACAGCCGAGACGGGCCCCTTCGTACTCTGCGGGAGCAAGTACAGTCAGCTCCCCATCACAGCACGAAGCACTTCTGCATTGTTGGCGAAGTGCTGTGGCGGGTAGCTGCGGGGCACTACCAGCTGGTCCTGGGTGAGGACTCACCCCTCCGGGAGATTGTGTTCCGCGAAGCCCACGACTCACTGGCAGCGGGTCACACAGGGCGCGACAAGACACTTGAAAGGGTTCTTCGTCGATTCTGGTGGAAGAACGCCTCGGATGATGTTGGAGCTTGGGTGGCGTCCTGCCCCACTTGCCAGGCTGTGAAACCCCGATCGTCATACCCTGATGGACTGCTTAACCCGCATTCGATTCCGTCGCGGAACTGGCAGGACGTGGGTGTGGACTTTGTCACCGGTCTACCTTTGACCGAGCAAGGGAACGACGCGTTCGTCGCCTTCACCTGTAAGCTCTCGAAGATGGTCCACGTGGTCCCCATTAACTTCGGGGACAGCTCAGCAGCCACTATTGCTCGCATCTACTTCGACACCGTGTGGAGGCAGCATGGCGCGCCTATGAAAATTGTCAGCGACCGGGACCCACGCTTCCAAGACGCGTTCTGGAAAGAGCTGATGCGGTTGATGGGGGTCAAGGTGGCAATGACCACCCCTTACAACCCCCGATCTGATGGTCAAGCGGAGCACACCAACCGGGTCGTGGAGGATATGCTTCGCTCCTTCGTCGATGATAGTCCGGAGGACTGGGACCTGTACGCCACCAACGTCGAGTTTGCTATTAACGACTCACGCAGTGACGTAACCGGTTTCACCCCCTTCGAGTTGTGCTATGGTGTGTCACCCATGTCACAACTTGACATGTTTCTAGAAGCTGCCCAGTCTACCGATGGGCGACGCAAAGGAGGGGTGGGGACTGCACATGAATGGGCGTTTCGTTTTTCGTCGCAGCTGCGGGACGCGCGGGGTAGACTGGAGTTGGCACAGCAGCGGCAGCGAGATCTCTTCGATCGGCGCCATGGGCAGCGAGAGTATGCGGTGGGGGACCTCGTCTGGGTAGAAGCCAAGCACCTCACGGAGAAGCTCATAGACAGGTCCCTTTGCAGGAAGCTCAGCAAGCGCTGGCATGGGCCGTTGGCGGTAACGGAGCGGTTCTACAGTGACATGCAGGCGGGTCTTCCGGAGGCAGCCCGAGGTGCTCCGGTGGCTTATCGACTGCAGCTCCCCCCACGCTGGCGTATACATGATGTGTTCGCACAACATCGACTGAAGCCATACGTGGGAGGGGCAGATGCGTTCGCGTCACGCCGACAGCCAGCAATCCCAGAGGCGGTGATAGTTGATGGACAACGCGAGGCCCATGTGGATCGCATTCTGGCTCGACGAGTTCGCATCTCCCGAGGAAAGGAGATTGTGGAATGGAAGGTACGCTGGACGGGCTACTCAAAGGCCCACGATTCGTGGAGGACTCGAGACAAGCTGGAGCGTGGAGCACCTCTGCAACAGCTTAAGGACTTTGAGACCGAACGTCTGGCCATGGAGGGCCAGGTACGTGACGCTGCATTACGTCGTCGAGAGCAACGCCGCGATACACCCAGTTCTGCTGCGGTGGCGTCAGGTGCCTCTTTAGCCTACCTGTTGGTGAGACTCGGGAGGAGGAGTTTGAGAACCCCACCGACGAATGCCTTCCTTGGGAACAACGTGGAATGACGAGAGAGGGCGAGGTCACCTATGTCACTACCCTCGCTGCACTTGATACTCGGCCAGTACGGATATTGGTATTGTTCAGTGGAACGGGCTCCGTGGAAAAGGAGTTTGCCCGCTGCTTCCCAGCCTCGAGATCGGTAACTCTGGACGCTGACCCGCTTTGGCGGCCGACTCACGTGACGGCCATTGAGAGCTGGGATTATTGGAGGTATCCCCCAGGGTACTTCGACGTGGTATGGGCAAGCCCCCCTTGTACCCAGTACAGTCAGGCCCGCACCACTGGAGGTCCGCCCGATTTCGTTACAGCGGACGCGTGCGTACAACGCACCCTAGACATCATCGAGTATCTCCGTCCTCAGCACTGGTTTGTGGAGAACCCGATGGGCCGTTACCCTGACGCCCTGCGTTTCAGGCCAGTAATGAGCCATTTACCGGCGCCCCTCACTTGCACCTACTGCATGTATGGGAAACGATACATGAAACCTACGTGTATATGGGCGAGCTCGCCTCCGCCCGAACCCTTGCTGCAATGCTCTGCAACGACTCCTTGTTCGCATCGACGTGCAACAGGAGTTCACCCTGATACTGCACAACTGGGACCGAGTGGTCATCGGAAGGGGATGCAGAAGTCACACGCAGTGTATCCAGTTCCAGAGGGTCTACTGCGGCATCTGTTCCAGCACTTGACTTTTGGAGGCACAGGAAAGTAAACGATGTTACGGTCATAACCCCTGGACCGAGTGCAACCGATCTATGGCAAGCAGAGTTTCGAAGGAGAAGACGAAGACTGAAGACCTGCCTTAGATATCGGTTGTGTGCGGTTGGGTGAATCCGGGATGAGCGTTGGCAGCGTGATCCTTGGTGAAGCCCTTCTGCTACGCTGATGAGCAGAGGAATCACGAGACCCATGTACGCTATTGTATGTGTGATTATGCTTTAGTCGTGGTTTCAGGGGAAAGTCCACTCCTAACGGGGGGAGAGTTGTGCCAGGAGGCACGACGTACCTGCCGAGACACCCATAGTAGGGGGGTCTGATTTCGATGAGAATAAGAGTAGCGAACTATTAGGGAAATTAGTGAGTGGATGTGACATTGCCTGAGCGAACAGTTGGGGAAAATAATATGTGAGCTCAGAGGAGAGAATAAAGAGAGGTAACAGAGTTGGTCTCTTGGACTTGGACAGCAAATGATATAACTCTTGCTGTCTGGGTTTATGTTAAATAGTATATCTGAATATATGATATGATTCCTCAAGATAATAGAAGATAATAGTTTACTCCTGGGAATTCCCCTGGGACAGTAATGGCGAAAATGATTTAAACATCGCATGGCCGACGCGATGTTCGGAAATCAGATAGATTCGCTTTTACATTGCATAGCAGACGCGAGGATCGAGAAATGTCAAATCATTAATGGAATGGCGGACTCGATGTTCATGTTCGGATCTCTCGAGTGCGCCACGTCGGCAAGATAAATAATCCCATCGACCGTCAGATGCGCCTAGTGGAGATCTTAAATTAAGATCGACCGGGCCTAGTACCTTACCTTAATCAGCAGCAGCAGCAAAGCTCGAATCCCAACGGGCGACGCAGTCGAATTTGTTGGAAACACAGCGTCGGCTGTGGGGAAACGCTCGGACGGTGAACGAACGGATCAAGCTAAACTGTGATAACACAAATAAATACCCTGAGTCTGTGACACTAGCTGACCACCGAGGATGATAAACCGGATATGACACGTGACGGTATGACTAGTCACTGTGACAATTCCAGCACACCACCTCATCAGAGGTGGACAGCTTGTGAGACTAGACACCACCCTAGCTACTAGAGTTACATCTAATGAGAATGTTAGTCTAGTTAGCTAGCAACATCACAAGTGTTAAGTGAAAAAAAAATGCTGAAGTGATAAGAAATAATCTGAGATGCTTTGTAGGCTGCACGTTTCTAATTTTCAATGTTAGGTCATAATTTCAGCTAATGGTCAGCCGCGTTAGATTCTCCTGCCGGTCTGCATGCCGAAAACAAACCGTTCTCATAGAAGTCCTGCCGGTCGGCTCAACGAGTAATTACGGCACGTGATGGGATCTCTGTCCGTGACTGTGCTTAAGTGCCTCGTTCTCCGCAATTGGTCAGTAACTAAAATAATGGGACGTGTCAAGAAAAACATTTCAGCTACAGCAAGTGGTCAAAAGAAACATTCCAACGCCCTGCCTGTCTGCTTAAAATAACTCAACCATCGTAATAAGAATCGTCAGCGCCCTCATAGTAATCATAATAAGAATCGTCACAAGAAGCACCACCTGTCGAGTCGCCCTCATACTGGTCAGCTTCCCAAGCCGCCCATTCTGCTGGGGTGTAAGAATCATCGAGAACCTCGTCATCTAGCTCCGCTTCAGAGTGTAATTCTCCAGAGTCGTGAACAATGGTATAATTTGTAATAGAAAGGTCTGCTTGCGGTAAAAAGTCATCCCCAAGTGGGGGTTCCATGGCTACTATCCTTAATCCAGATCCTCCCACAAGGATCTAGCGCAAATGGGCATGGCGACGTTGTATGTCGTATTTCTTGGCCCGGCATATGCTTTGGGGCAATATTCATGAACCTTTTGAATTATCTATAACATTGGTTTGCTTGAAATGTCGATGGTTTGACCTTTAATCTTAGCGTGGTTTGGGTGGGTGTTTTCACAGAATTTTAATTAAAATGCTAGATCCTACCACAAGGATCTAGGGTACCGACAACTCTAGGCCTTGTTACACGAGCTCGGGTTGGTGCGTATGTTGTTAACCCTCGAGGGTATCACCAAAACTAATTTTGTAAGCCCTTTAATATCATACTAGCCGTATCAATCGCCGCATATGCGCATGACATGGTGTAGTACCGTCGAAATTCAATATTTCCATCATAATCAGGGTCTGAAAATCGTATTCTAGAACCTCTAGCGGTAGTTCTAACCGTTCAAAAAATCCCCAAAAAATCCCAAGGAGACTTTGAAGTCATATTAAAGTACTGAAGTACTCACCAAGGCAAAGATCTAGCCTCAAAGCTTAAAATGGACCAAGACTTACGCCCAAAATGCGAAATTGTCCCCATACTTAAGGAGTGTGTATATCTTACCCATGTGACCGCGTTCGTGTGATGTGTCCAATATACATGACCCAAGTCGTATTTTGACCCAAACATGATTAATATACCTGCATACCTTGAGATATATCATGTATATAGTGGCAAAGGATCGATACACGACTGGCAAAAAAATGTGGAAGATACACCCCGTTTTTGAAGCTTTAGAAACCGCAGCAGTTCAAAATTTGGTTGGGACATGCTATTAATGTATTAGCTAGGAGCATATATGATGGACTCTCGTCGAACCACGCACCATACTACTTAGTATAGGTCCCATGTGGAAAGTATTCCTTGGCGTTGACTTGTAGAAAGCTCGTGGGGTGCCTAAATAAATTAATGAAAAAGTGATCCTTGTGGGAGGATCTAGAGCGTTCTAGGTCCTCCCACAAGGATCTCGGGATAGTAGCCATCCAAAACTCCGCCATAGGGCTCCCCATAGAAACCCGCGTCCACAGGGAGCTCCTGTTCCGATCCGAAAGGAACGTGAGAGTCGACGTCCTCACACTCCTCGTCAGCATCGTCGCTGGAATCATCGTAATACCCCACTGGGTACTCCGATTCATCCTCACTGTCACTACTGCCAAAATCTGTCTCCTCTCGCTGATCAGAAGCCAAAAACGTCGGCGGAGAATCCACAGCAGTCTGATAATAGTGATACTCTGTTCGCACAGGAGGGGCCTGCGGAACGAGTCTGCGTGCTTCTGAAGAAAAATGCACGGGTCGCGTGGTAGAAACTTGAGAATAAACTGAGCGAGTAGATAAAACAACGGGGAAATCCCCAACAGCTTTGTCAACCCGCGAATTTTCCGAATGCGCTGAAGGATCGGATACAGCTTGGGGGGTCGAAGCACCACCAACACCAGTGCAAGAGCCGCAAACAGTAATACATAAATTCACTGCGGAATCGGTGGCACTAGGCTGCGGAGAAACCATCGGAGCACTGCGGAAATGAGACAACAAAGATGCCGCTGAGCGACACAGCAATACAAGCTGTGTGCGCTTCAGCCCCTCTACCTTCTCAAACTTCTCATCAAAAGCAACTAGGGAAGCTAGGAGCTCCCCATCTGACAAAATCTCAGCGTGATTCATAGTGATGAAGATAATAAACCAAGCGTAAAATAACAGTCAAATCCACACCGCCTAATAACCCACAGCAACAACAATCGATGTACCAAACAAAAGCGAAGAACCAGATTTCGGTAGGCCCAGAGAAGAAGGGCACGCTCAAAATAAGAATAGAGCGACAACGAAATAAAATTCAACGCTAACTACGAATTACGCGAAGCGTAACTGGGACCATAACCTGTTGGAAACACAGCGTCGGCTGTGGGGAAACGCTCGGACGGTGAACGAACGGATCAAGCTAAACTGTGATAACACAAATAAATACCCTGAGTCTGTGACACTAGCTGACCACCGAGGATGATAAACCGGATATGACACGTGACGGTATGACTAGTCACTGTGACGATTCCAGCAGAATTTTCGATCTCACGATCGCCATACGCTAACGATGACAGTGCCACAACATTCGCGTGTATGTACCACGACGCCACGCACGCGTTATGGCATGGCATGCTGGGAAGCAAAAAGCGAAGCACTGTCGCGCACATGATCCTACGGTCATATGATGTAATGGCGATATCCATGTTAACATCGCATGGTGATTAATCGCGCTGTCCAAAAAGATCGACGCCTAGTGGAGATCGCATATTTGTGATCGACAACGCCTAGTACCTTACCTTACCTTACTTAATCAGCAGCAAAGCGCGAATCCCAACGGGCGACACAGACGAACTTCCGATCTCACGATCGCCAGACGCTAGCGATGACAGCGTGCCCTGCAGTCGCGTACATTCACCGCGACGCCACCCACGTGGAGGCGCGTGCCCATGCGTTACAGTATGGCATGGCATGTTGGGACGCAAAAAGCGAAGCACTGTCGCGCACATGATCCTACGGTCAGATGGCCTAGTGGAGATCTCTTTTTGAGATCGATCCGCCTAGTATCCAAAGCATCTTAGGCCTGTGCTACACCGGATTTTGGTACACTGTCGAGAAGCAAATAAGATTCGTTTCGCCGGGTCATACAGTCTCCATATGACCCGGCGATCATTTTCAGACGAGTTATTAAATCTATAAATCACAGTCCGCGCGATCAGATTGAAATCGACATTCGCCTGATCGAACGTGCGAAACGACTTAAAAAGGAATATTTCGGGCAAACGCGCGTCGGTCCGACGTGGACAACATCATAAAAACGTGCTCGTGTGTACAGATCGCGTCCGCGTCGTTTGAAAAATATAAATGCAGATTTTCCACGTCGAAAACTAGACGACCCGATCTTGAACAGTGTCTGTGATTGGAAAATGCAGCATATTCTAGTCCAGCGATACACGATCTTCGCACCCCAGCTAGCCGGTGGTCTCTCTGAACCGTTCCCGTTGTTTTGATCTGATGATCCAGGATTTGTCGCAGGCGACATTTGGGTGACATTTGGTGCAAATGTTGTCCAACATTCGAGGTCCCAAATGTTGGACGATTATTTGCTTTTTGGCATTTCACAAATAATGACTTCGCATGACCTCGCATGACATCGCCGGATGACAGTCGCGACAGGAGCCAATGAAATCGCTGCGATCAACACATTTGCTTTCCCAAGTTTCGGTGTAGCACAGGCCTTAGCATGATCGGAAATGAAACACTTGGCACGCCATAGTGCCTCGTGGCATGTGAACCGATCGACATGGATGGTTGCGAAATCAACGGGTGTCACAATATATGCACATAGGTCCAAAAAATTGGGGTTCGGATAACGGCAGAAGGTGCAAAACTAATGCTAAGCGGGCGCTCTACCATCTGAGCTACTTCCCCTCAAGGTTGGAGAAGGGGGGCATCGATTCCCCTACCTCCCGCACATTATATCAGAACGTGGTTTCGATCCACGGACCTGTGGGTTATGGGCCCACCACGCTTCCACTGCGCCATTCTGATCATTGATGTCATTTGTGAAACGTATAGCCATCTTTATACATAACAATCCGGGGGAATTTATGTAACTGGTTTGGGAATTTTGTCGCGATGTCGCTGTCGCGGATTCCCGGAGACTGCGCGTGTAGATATCATACCGATACGGTAGAACTAGAAGTCTCCAAGTCTTTTCATCATTTGATCATAATCACAAATCAGCAACGAGCAAGTCTAAAGTCTTTTCATAATCGATCCATTTGCGATTTGGATAATCCAGTATCCACTATCGTCAGCATTCGCCAGGAGTTCTTCGTTTAGTTGGGTTGGCCATTGAGTTGGCGAGTTGAAAGCGTTCTGATCACCGATAGCAGCAGCATTGTACCACTATCAGAATAACAACATTCCTGATATTTTAATGATGCAACGACGACCCTGCCTGGTAATTGACGCGTTCAATCAATGCATCGTCAAGTTGCGGGGAACACATACTATCGCACAATGGCAACTAGATACCGAACGTCGCATTCAATCGATATTGAGGTTGAGCACTGATTTAGCTCTGCACCCAGTCTTTGTCGTCGACACACGGGCACGTTTGCCAAACGACGAAGTGTACTTACGGCGTAAAGCGAAGGAGGTTTCAAGTGGGAAAATATTGTCAGTTCCTTACAACATCCATTCCTTTATTTGCGAACTTGTCTTGAAATACGGTTCAGATTTGATATATGACAATTGCCATTCTGCAGACGACATTATCGCTACCTATGCGCTGCTTTCCGACGATAAAAGTCTGGTTCTGTCACGTGACACGGACTTCTTTCGCTACGATAACGGCGCATTAGAGCGAAGGGTTTACTACGTTGCAGACAATGATTGGGTACGTATTATTAAAGCTCGTGTCCTACAGGATTCGTCATCTGCAAAACTCGCCAAACTATCGCCAACGAATCTTCATCGACACTGCATCGAAGACTTCGATCCAGTATTTGTAAAGACGAATACTGAGGTAGGAAAGTTGCTTGTGGACGATCGATTCGTAAGGGGTTCATCAAGCCCACATGCAGAGGCGCAAGGCAAATCAAGTCTCGTCATGGCTGCCCGACCATTTCGGCGTGCGTTGTACACCTCCGTTGTTAGAGAGACGTTTCCCATTTGGAACAACGGCAAGTGTGACTGGGTGGACGATATTGTGTACCCACTTACTGATGCTGACCCAGAAACCGATCCAATTATCATAGCGACTGCGCTACTACAAGAGGTTGATGGAGAGTACGATGAAAGACATGCCGGAGCAGCATTGCTAATGGGCTGCGAGCTTGCTGCGTTTGCTCGAGGCACATCGATGTTGCGCGAACTTGAACGGACGGGTTCGGCCGACAAGCCAGCAGACTGGAAAGTAGCCAGTCTGACTCGTAATGCATCTGTAATTCTGGAGCGCGTAAAAGACGAGACTGCCACTGCGAAAGCATTGATCCCGTACGATAACGCAAATGCCATCGTCAAACGCTACTTGATGGACAAAAATGCCGATGTGAGGACATTGGCGGTAAAAGCTCTCGGAAAAATAAGCACTCGCGATGGCCTTATAGGTGGCCGGTACTCTATAGAAGATACGGTTGTCAAAAGCTTGAAAGACGATCATCTTGAGGTGAGGATTGCAGCAGTGTGGAGTCTGGGACATGTGTCAGGGTATTCGTGGCAACCTCACAATATCCCTACCTGTCTTGCCAAACGTCTGAGTGATGCGCACGTCGACGTTAGACGTGTTGCACGCTGGGCATTAGACAAAGCAACAGAAAATTTGGGAGAAAATGCGGATCCTGATGTTCCTAGTATTCTGCGATGGGCCCTGAATAATAGCAGCGTCAAGGTGAGAAAGTTGGCTGTACAAACACTTGGTAGGCTAGGGGAAACGCGTGATGGGTTTCAGGGGGTAGAAGCTGGCAAGGTCATAGATGCCATCGCGGAACGTTTTAAGTTTGACGTAGACGAGAACGTTAGAAGAGGTGCGTTGGCAGCTCTACGGAATCTCGGAAAGCTTTCCGAACATGTGGACGCTATTGTCGAATGCATGCACTGCGATATGTCCCCTCGTATGCGATGGGTTGCATACCGTGCTCTCGAGAAGTTGGGACATGGTTTAGTCAAAGAACCTGCCTACAATTCTATGACGGAGTTTTTGAAAGGTGAAAAACCGTTGTCGTAGATAGACTATAACACCGCATCAGCCGTTCGCAGTGAGCAACACAGCAACTACATTTGACAATTATGTTATTATTATATTATGAAGCTTCTATGGCAGTTAGAAGTAGATAGTTCGCCCTCGCGCCCATTTAATGTACAATATTGTATATATTATTTTTTCTTTACATGATCCTAAAGTGGCTCATTCGGTAACTGCAACAATATTTATAGGATGAGCACCCATTAATTAAGTACCAGGCCCTGGGAAAACATCGGGACGGTATCAACCACCGCAGGGGGGAAGGAGCAGCATTAAATGCCTATAATCAGCGACAATAATATATCCCGATCTAACAATCAACAACATTATGTGGGCACACGCACCGTCGCTTCATGAGATCATATAAACGGCACGCAACTGACTCCTTACAACACTATTCTTGATATATTACTAAATGAATACAGAAAAGTCTGCACTTGTCCAACACTTGGGACGCTGGTTGTACGCTTACGGAACTCCAGTTGCCAAATGTCAAACCATGAAATTGATAGTATGAAATTATACACCGCCTGATATAATCATAGACCGCCTCATCCAAGTAGTTGGGATGACAGGGCACCCAATAACCGTATACTTTGATATATGTATGTGTATGCATACATATGTGTGCGCACGTGCCATACTTTTGTTCACAATCAGCGTTGGGTAGGTATATTGGACCACTCGCCTCCGCATCCCGATCTATCAGACAGAATATAGGTAGATCAACCATAACCGCTTTGTGCCTTTACTTGCCTATGGTGCAGCAGAAGCCAAAATCTGACTCGGATGTATGGCAGCTAATGTATGAATGTCAGTCACATATATGTCGGCATGGCACATCAAACCCGCCCATGCATGGATGTCGCGAACCCGTGCACAACGTGGTCCCGCGGATATATATCCTCTCTTAGTGTTAACGTAACCCTGTGAATTGTATGTATACCACAAGGCCACGCACACACTGCATATACTGCAACTGCACAGCTGTCCAGCAAGACAGCCACACTTCCAAAAGTCTAAAATTTTAACAAGTAGATACTCCACATATGCAAGCTCTTTTTCTCAACATGAAAAAAGATTACTGCCAAGTAGTTCTGTTGCTGAAATCTGTATAGGCAGCCCTGACCGGGAGTCCCGGTGCAGGCCCCTATGACAGATAACTAGAACCAACCCTGGATTGCTGACTGATCTATAGGTTCGTACTGTGACACACGCTGTGTCACAGGTAGGCTAGACACCGAGACCGTCCGAGACCGTTCCGGGTATATCTAGCTTAGGGTTTATTTATCTATTGAGTTTATCCACACAGAGTTCGGGAATGTCTGATATCTAGTGAACTAGGATATTCCGGTAGGTCGTGGCCCCATCCACGATTTTATTCCACTTGCTTTCTTGGCCATGATTGGCTAAGCAGCCGCTTGAAGAGGTGGTGCGCACTTGCGCGTTTGGGTGCGACTAGGATTTGAGGAATGGCTTTGCGGTAGACGGCTCTTGGGGCCGCGAGTGATGGGCACCGCGCGTTGCTATTGCTCGGTTTTGGCAATGTTCATTTGCGTTATCTTACCTGCCCTGATCCCGGTGGTTTACGTATTTTGGGCTGGTGCTCCGAGCACCTTTGACCACAACGACATCTGCAAGTGCCCCACGCTCGTTTCGCCTCTCCGCGCGTTCTGCCTTTACGCCTACCTTCCATTTCCGCCACAACACCCAAACGTGCAGCCGCGCATCATCTGTTCTCTGGCATTCAAGAGAATGGCAGCATCTACTAGAGCTCGCAAACGCCTGTTGAGGGATTCCGACTTGGACGCCTCAATACGGCTTCTGGATGCGGTTCGGGACACCCCAACCGCCAAAACCCCACCTGTGGTAACCCCTGCCGCCGACGATACCAGCGACCCCGCCATCGCACTACGGACGTACCTGGCGGATCAACATGCGACGGTCGACGCAGTCTACAAGGGGCGCCTACATCGGGCTTGGGCCAAGGGTATCCGCGAGGATATCCTTGGTTCCAAGAAACATCATTATCGAGGTACTGACGACACCGACCGCCTCTCCGAGTTGGTGGTGCAGCTTCGGACGGAGTTTCAGTCCGGCGCTGGGCTGGACTTGACCCCCTTTGACCTCGACGACCCCACCTCTCCTGGTTATCGAGAAGGTTAATGGGCTTCTCTACGACGTATTGGCCCTCGTCGTGCGTGGAGCGCAACTCCGTGGCCGACACCTGGCTTCGCGGTACGGACTCCTCAGCTGACCGAGATGGACGTCGCGCCCTTATCGACATCATCAAGGGGAGCGTGCCTGCCGTGCTACGTGAGCGGCCACCAGCAGGAGCACGCGGCTCTTCGTTATCCCGCAGGCGTTGACCCGCAGCCCATCTTGGCGCGTTAGCAACGTCTGGTGCGGGATAACCTCCTGACTGGCAGCCCACCGACGAGACCCGCAAGCTATCGCTCTACAACCGCCTCAACCCAATCTTCTACGCGGTGTTACTGACTCAAAATTACGCTGCGCAAGCAAGCACCGCAATTCGTAAACGACGAAATATCATATCATAAATTACTTCAACATAAACACTGCTGTTTTCGCGGTCTGGGCGAGGTGTAACAAACGCCGGCTTCTCGTGGTACTGAAGCCGGGGTTGTCCAGCTGGTGACAGGCGTGACAGTCATGACGAGTATGACAGACCTTGAACAGACTATTGGGAATAAATGAATGTCGATCGTCGTCTAAAAACCTTCATTTTGACACAATTTTCGTCGTCTAAAAGTTATTGCCACGTCATCTGAAATGTGCCACGTAAGCGACACGTAAGCGACACGTAAGGCGTCCCGCAATTTTTATTACAAAATATTACTCGAATTATTTATTTGTGCATGATGCTTTCGTACTCGGCGAGTCCCGGTAGATTTTTTTGTTGCATTTTTGTTCATATGCGTGCATGTCGTGTACAACGGTATGCAAATGTGGGTACATCCATGTGCAATTTAGGCCAGCATGCACGGTACACGTTTATGAATGTGCGTATTCAGGTGCTTCAATTCCCGTAAAATAAGTTGCTGGATTCAGTGACCCGTAGGTCATAACTTATCTGACTCCCGTTAGCTGTACCAGTACTCGTACAGTACTAGGTGACAGATCCCTAGGTCACAGACACCTTATATTCGTTTATCTCTATAATCAGTTTACACTTGTATGAAAAGTATTCAGTGACCGCCCCGATATAATACGTTATATTATATCTCACAGGTTATGGGGTATTACCCCGCTTTTATCACTGCTGACTTTGCCATGATTGGCTAAGCTTTTCCGCTTGGCGGAGCGTTGGGGCCTCGCGAGGTGTTGAATTGACCACTTTAGGGCGCGCGGTTTGCGCTATGTTGCGGTGAGATTGCGAGTTGGGATTTTCGGCAACTTCTTCGGGTGTCCGCGTTGGATTTTGTTTTAGACTGGGCTTGATCACCCCTGTCAACAACTCCTTGGCCGCCGCGTATTCGACTTCGTTGATTTCGTTCGACCCCTTCTTCTCCTCACTCCGCAACTGCATTACGGTCGCCCGCCACCTTACAATTTGACACTCGCCTTTTCCCCAACCCCCCTCCTATAGGAATTTATTCTGATGACTTCATCCTCAGTTGGAACACCGGCCATGGGCGCTAGAATGCGCCTAGATTCAATTTTTGCTAGGAACGTGGGTGCTCGCTACAAGAGCACCCCGCAGTCAGCGAATGTCGCACTCGCTGCTGCTGACAGGACACGCAGCAATGCGGTTTTGCAATCGTCTTGGGACATTGACGTTGTGAAGCGTGTTGCAAAGGACACCTTAGGTACTAAGGCGTCCTCATTTTCCGGAAGTGAACCTCATCGACAACTTCTTTGGGACTCCTTGGTGACTGCCTTGGAGGCTTCTTTTGTCAACAAGGACACCGCCAACGAGGACATCTTTGACCTCGTGGACGTCACCAACGAGGTTCACCCGATCTTCAACGACATTTTACTTCGTGCGTTGGTCTCTTTGACCACGCCCCACTCTCCAGCTCGAAGGTGGGTTGACGCTTCGTCTCGGATCTCTCCGCGCGACGGTAAGCGTGCCCTCCTTGAGGTGACCAAGCGGTTGCTGCCGCCTGGGCATCGGCCGCTCCGCCATCACGAAGAGCTCTTGAGCATTTCTTTTGGTTCGTCTGATGACCCTGAACCCTTGGTCGCGCAATTTGACGAGTGTCTAAAAGCCATCGCGGCTAGCGGAGCGGCCCCCCTGGACGACGAGGCCGCCAAGAGGCAGCTGCTGGCGGCACTGGACGTCGAGTTCTACAAGGAGGTGGTTACCCCACTTCGCCTCGACACTGAACTCGCTAGGGTGGGCATTGAAGAGATTTACACACACGTCCTAGAGGTTTGGTGGTGTGCGAACCCTAATGGCCCTTCCACCCGCCCCAAGACAGCCGCGCCTGTCCCGACGCACACGCCTCTCGGGATGGCTTACGCAGGTGACGGGCAGGGAGACATCTCGGACTTCCTCGAGGAGTTCGCTCGCATCATTGGTGAGGCCTCTACCCTACTCACCTCCCTCCGTCATGACGGGCGCAAGGTTGCACCCGACACACCGCCGCCACGGAGTGATTTTCACCGTCCGCATGGAGGCGGTGGTGTGAGATTCCCACCGTCCAAGTGGCGCGACGAACGAAACCGTCGGACCGACGGTAAGTTTCACGGACGCAATCGTCACGTGGGTTGGAAGCAACGCTTCGCGGCATCCCCGCTCCCGAAGGGCGGGAATTGGCCTCAAGGCATGAAGCCGCAGGGTGCTAGGAGCATTTCTTTTCACTCCGCATCCTCGGCCTTCGTTCAGGAGTGCCCCCTCTGCCCTGGGCACTTTCATGACACGGCACGTTGCCCTGAGGTGTGTGGTTCGTGCGATGTGGACCTACGGGATGCCGCCATGGACCTAGACGAGGTGGTTTCGGCCTTCCAGACGGCCTTCGACAACGAGAACGACGAGGAATTCGCCGACCTGTGCCACGAGCACGACCAGCCACTGGTGCGTACCGATCCTGAGCCCTTCACCTATCCGGTGCGGCACGACGTGGGATTGCGTGCCCACTATGCGGGCTTGATTCATGGTGCTTCGGGCGACGGCATGCAAGGTGTGCTATCAGATGCACGGGGCGTCCTCGAGTCCCTGCGGTCTGCGGCTACGGCTGCACAGGTCGGTGGTGCTACCACAACTGGTAAGCAACCACCGCTGCACATCGGCACTTTGTCTGTGCCGCAGGTGGTGTGCGATGCGCCGCCACCTGCCAATCACGAGGTCGACACGGGGCTTTACCCTATTTCGGCATCGGACCCCGCTTCTTTCGGTTCTCCTTTCGAGGAACCTCTACGAGTGTCTTTTATGGACCGAGTGATGCCCGGATGCCCTGACCCTTCCCTTCATTTGTGTTCGATTGAGCCTTCTCACGGCTCGATTCACCCGGGAGAGCTTTCCGTGATCGACGATGACGACGGCTCCGACAGCTATTCTTTTTCCGGAGACGAGATTCCCTCGGCCCCACCGGCTACACGGTCACGTGTCGGTGTGGCAACATTGCCGAGGGTCTTCTCTCTTGCATCTCTAGCCCTGCCCGCACTCATGTGTCTTACATGTGTGTCAGCGGTTCAGGGTTCGGTGGTGCTCGATCGAGCCCCTGAATTCACCGCAGCGGTACATCCCACTGGGGTGACTGCCAACAGTCTGCCTGCCTTGCCGTACTATTTTACTTTCGGTATTTCTTTTCCATCTTTGGTTTCGGCAGGTTTGAATTCTGATTTTCAATTTTCGGAATTTCTGATTTTGCTCTACGAGTCTTTTCCTGCCTCTGGTTTCTGGTCTTGGCTTCTGGACTATGGTTCTGGCTTCTGGTTCTGGACACTGGTCTCTGGACTCTGGTTCTGGATTATGACTTCTGGACTCTGGTTCTGGTTGAACTTCTTTGACACTGACAACTTCTTCAACTCTGGTGAACTCTGCGACTTTGTAGACCATTTTCAAAGTGGCTGAGTATCTGCTGAAATCGCGCTGTAGGAACTTAGCTTGCAAGCAGTATCCTAGCAGCAGTTTTAGGAAGGGACCGCCCTGGCTAAAGCACAGGCCTCCCTCTAGCAGTTTCCAGCTCTTAGCTGTTTGTTGTTTCGGAACAATTTGCTTTGTCTGTGCTCCGCTCTCTGCCACCTGTAACAGCACTATGTACAGTCACAGGGTGGTGTGCTGGATTCAGTGACCCGTAGGTCATAACTATTCTGACTCCCGTTAGCTGTACCAGTACTCGTACAGTACTAGGTGACAGATCCCTAGGTCACAGACACCTTATATTCGTTTATCTCTATAATCAGTTTACACTTGTATGAAAAGTATTCAGTGACCGCCCCGATATAATACGTTATATTATATCTCACATAAGTTGCAACTGAGATGGGTACTAGCATATGATACACAAATCTGTATCATCATACAAATTTAATCAATATACACCAAATATTTGTCTATGATGTCTTCGAGGCAAGAGATTTCGATCATTTCACAGTGCTAAGGCTATTATATTGCTGATACATTGGAATCTATATCTTCAATCCACAATTATTTGCGGCACTTGTAGGTTTTAATTCCCTCGATAGCGAGGTAACGTTGACGGCAATGTTGACGCTCTATCGGAGAATATAAATGGCAGAGCTTTATTGGTCAAGGCAATTGCATCGCACGCAATATAGGTCGATTGCCTCTTCTCGTTGATGCCGCGGAATAATAAGCGCCCAAGTGACGTCGACTGGAATGACCAGTGTCCTTGGGGTGACCCATTCGTTCCCTATTGGGGTCTGGTCGGGATAACGTTCCGGTTCAATAAGGTCAAAAAACATGTATTTCCGAATTCTCCGGGTGTAGCGCCACCAAACGGTCGGCAAGTCCTGCCGGACATGTCTGTCCTCGTAGGGGATGCTTAAGAACTTACATATCATCCAGCTGTCTACATTGCATTGACGCCATTGACATCGCTGGTGGACCATTCCATGTAACACGCTATTCGATGAAAATGACATTATCATATATCATTTTTGGATTTATATATATTTCATAAAATCAGGGTTTAGTGATATTTATGCGCGAAATAGGGATACATAAAGGCAACAAGCTAGAAAAGTGCAGTATGCGTACAATGAAAACACCGAAATATGCATACATGTATCATTCTTTATTCAAATGTTTACGAGCAGAGTACTTTCCACCCTATACCGTCGAGGCATGACTGATACTATCAGTCAGGGCGGTCGACAAATCCTACTATTTTATTCATCACTCTCTACTTCGGCCTCTTCTTGTGCTTCGTCCTCATCCGACTCATCAGTGGCTGCAGCTTCCTTCCCCTTCGTCGTCGGTTCGCTCTTCGTTTTGGGCTTCGTCTCGGCATCCTGATCGGGCTCGGCGTGGAAATTGATCAGCCGTTGCTGCGTAGAGCTGACCATGTACTGGTCGTGGTCGAAGCCGATCGCGTTCATACCACACCTCATGGCGGCCATGGACGTCGAGCCGACGCCGCAGCAAGCGTCGAGAATCCAGTTGAGTGGATGGCCGTCCTCATCCACCTTGCCCGGATTGTCACCGAGCATGTGGCACTGGATCAGCTCCATCAACAGTGCTAGGGGTTTCTGATGGTTATTCACGACTTTGCCGTCGCGTTTGTACATCTGGTGCACAACCGGGAAGCCGCGCAAAAGCGACGCGCGGCTGTAACGTTCACCTTCCCCCAGATCAAAATCGAACATCCACTCCGGCTTTTTAGAAGACTCCCCCTGGGCATCGCTCTTTACATGGTACCCCAGGACGCCACATTCAACGTCATTGTAGCGACAGGACTTGTTGGGGTTCATGTGCACGTTCTGCTTGTGCCAGAAGAACCGCTCCGCGCGGCCGGAGCAGTAATTGTCAATCACCTCCAGGAAATCGTTTTGTTGGACGAAACCGCAAAAGATAGCGACTGTCCATGCCGTGGCGGTGGTCTTGGCGTTAAAAGACTCCAGGAACGGTTGCACCTCCTCCTTGGTCATCGCGTCGGGAGTCTTCTCCTTGTCAAGGGCGTAATTGCAGTCGATGATCGTCCCCGTGAAGGGCAGTCTCGGGATGTCCTTCAAATCGTTCATGCTGCCCTTGACGATCTTCCAACGAGGGAGCATCGGCACGTCCGTCTGATGTGTGGGCTCGTCGTCCTCCAGGCCTGCCTCTCCTGCAACCTTAGGCTGCGGCCCGTCAGTCCGCGCCTCCCGATATAGTTTGATGTCGACTTTCACCTCGATCTGTTGCAAGCCTAGGATGTGAGCCGCGCTTGGCGCCTGCGCTTCTTTGAGATTTGCCCGCGCGTTCTCGACGTAATTGAAGATCGCGTGCGGAACTTCCCCAGACCCACCCCGGCGCGCTCCCCCCTGAGTTGAAGGTAAGCAGCCGATCAACGACTCGATTTTCTCTTGGGAGCTCCAGTAGAGGGTGAACTCGTCCTTGAATTCGTCCCAGGTTTCCAATCCCGCCGCGGACACCAAGTGCTTCTGCACCATGCGTTCCTTCTTGAACTGGCTTATCATATTGCCCCCCTCTTTTATTGACAACTCCTTGTTAATAATCAGGCGCAGATACGTGTCCACCTTGTCGAACTCCACATCCCCCGCCAAGCCGCCCAAGTTAATCCAGAACGTCATACCCATGGATTTGGCATTGTGGAGAAACTGAGCTTCTTCCACCAAAATGCCTGCCCCTCTAGACGAGCCCGCTCCGTGGTCCCCGCCTCCTCGTTGCACCTCGTCTTCCATCTGTAAGTAAAAAAAAACATTTTTAGCATGTCTTAAAATATAGAAAAGGATGCTTTGGGAGGGAGAACACTGTTTGAAGCAGAAGCAAAAAATAATTTACCTGTCGGTTGGAGGTGGCCTTTTGCCAGCTTTCTTGGAGGGTCCGCTAGCGGGCGAAGATGAGGCCTTGCGCTTTTTGGTCTTCGAAGCCAAAGGGTTTTTCATGCCCTTCAGGTCAAACTTTCTGTAAGCCTCCATGATGCTAACGCAGAGGTCCCACGTCTGCGGCCGGAAATTGGCAACGGTCCAGTGCATGAAGTAGTGGTTGATTTGCGTGCTGCCGAACACAGAATGCTTGGACATCGCTACTTGCTTCACATGCGTCTCCATCGACTGGTTCAAGTGAGACATTACGGGGTACCAATCTGTGACCCGATCGAGGTGAGCGTTGATGTCATCGTTCAGCACCGTCACCGTCACCTCTACCTCAGGGAGTGCCTCAGGGTCTCCCTCGTGCTCAAACGTCTCCCGCTTCTCGATGTACTGGAATCCCTTGGGATATTTCTCGGGATCCGGGAGTGAAAATCCATGCTCTGATTCGAATCTCGGCATTTTTTCCACCAGCCCTCCGGCCTGGTACCGCCCAGGTTGATAAGGGATACCCCCTTCGGTGTCCTCGGGGACGCTGGCGACGAACTCGGAGATCAACGCTTCTCGGTAAACGGTGTACACGACCCCATGCTTTTCGAAAAGGGTCGAACGGAGCCCTTGCATGAACTGAGTGTTGTCTTTGCCTTTAGGATAAATGTGGAGCTATAATACCTGCAGATGGCAATGCTTTCAAGGTAAGTAGCAGATGTTTGAAGGTATGGTTGAAGGTGCGTATGTCAGAAGAAACAAGGGGAAATGAATCTTCAAGGGTCGGGCAAGAGCTTTTGTACCTGGTCGTGAGTGGACCGCGGGTCGTGCAAGAGTAGTGTACTTTTGGTCCAATCAAATTCGTATATCTCGCACATGCGGGATCACTCAGTCGCCGATTCCCGTATGCAAATATGGGCACATCCATGTGCAATTTAGGTCAGCATGCACGGTACACGTTTATGGATGTGCATATTCGGATGCTTAAATTCCCAGAAAACAAGTTGCAACTGAGATGGGTACTAGCATATGATACACAAATCTATATCATCATACAAATTTAATCTATATACACCAAATAATTGTCTAGGATGTCTAGGAGCACATAAATAAGGGTAAGTGTTGGTGTATTAAGCTAGCAGAATAATACATTAGTGTAAGTATCTAATGTGAACTTGCAAATATAAAATAAAGACTGTACACAAGCGTATACGTTTCCTAACGGCAGTTGCACCACTTTCCATCATCATCATTCTCGGGAGAGGCACCGATCAACTCAGGAATATAGTCCGTGGGAACCGGCATTGTCACTGGGGTAAGTGCGCTAGCGACGCCTTGGTCGTCGGAGTAAAGATTATCATAAAACGTGGCCACTATCCCGCTGCCGTAGACATTTACAGTAGAGGCCGTAGTCCGTGGAACCTGGTTCCCGCTTGGGATCGGTCCCGCTTGGAACCCGGTTCCCGCTTGGAACCCAACGGTCTCGCTAACGGGGCGTCTGTGCCGCAGGGCATTCTACACAGGCTGCTGCGGTTGTTTTGTTTTCGAACTAGAATTATTTTCTTCAGATAACTGTCCCGCACTTGCATCGACTGTGCCAGACCCTTAGGTGCAGCGCACGTTGTTCAAGGTTATAGCTATGTGAGGGGCTGCAGTCTCAGCGGGATACCCCCGCTGAGCTCAGGTTGAACTCCTGACAGCCCCGTCTCGGGCGCACACCCGACTGTGCATTGC
>LGRX02011004.1:0-13670 GCA_001247695.2 Cymbomonas tetramitiformis
CTGCATGAGGGGTGTAGACCCCACCCTCCTGCATGAGGGATGTAGACCCCACCCTCCTGCATGAGGGGTGTAGACGCCACCCTCCTGCATGAGGGGTGTAGACGCCACCCTCCTGCATGAGGGGTGTAGACCGCACCCTCCTGCATGAGGGGTGTAGACCCCACCCTCCTGCATGAGGGGTGTAGACCCCACCCTCCTGCATGAGGGGTGTAAACCCCACCCTCCTGCATGAGGGGTGTAGACCCCACCCTCCTGCATGAGGGGTGCAGACGCCACCCTCTTGCATGAGGGGTGTAGACCCCACCCTCCTGCATGAGGGGTGTAGACGCCACCCCCCTGCATGAGGGGTGTAAACCCCACCCTCCTGTATGAGGGGTGTAAACCCCACCCTCCTGCATGAGGGGTGTAGACCCCACCCTCCTGCATGAGGGGTGCAGACGCCACCCTCCTGCATGAGGGGTGTAGACCCCACCCTCCTGCATGAGGGGTGTAGACCCCACCCTCCTACATGAGGGATGTAGACCCCACCCTCCTGCATGAGGGGTGTAGACTCCAACCTCCTGCATGAGGGGTGTAGACCCCACCCTCCTGCATGAGGGATGTAGACCCCACCCTCCTGCATGAGGGGTGTAGACCCCACCCCCCTGCATGAGGGGTGTAGACCCCACCCTCCTGCATGAGGGATGTAGACCCCACCCTCCTGCATGAGGGGTGTAGACCCCACCCTCCTGCATGAGGGGTGTAGACTCCACCCTCCTTCATGAAGGGTGTAGACCCCACCCTCCTGTATGAGGGGTGTAGACCCCACCCTCTGAAAATTTTTGACCATACCAAAGGAAGACCTCACCCTTGGCCGCCACCCTCCATCTAGGGGGGAATTCATGGGGCTCCTGTTCAGGGACCCAATCTTGCTCTTGCCCCATCGCCTTTTGACAGCTGGTCCAACGCCAGCTTGCCTCGTCCTACAATAAGGTTTGTCTCAGTGGTGATATTCCAGTCCCCTCTGCTAGGCGCAGTTGTGTTATGGGACGAGGCCGGCACATGGCACCGCCAGGAACTTGCGGTATCCAACAGCCGCCGTGTGGTGCACGTGCCTGGGAATCGTCTCATGCGATCTTACCACGGACACGGTGCCGTGCGCAGGTAAAGGATGGATACCTCAGCACTGCCCCTGCCGAAAGCTTTCCCCCGAATGGATATGGACTGTATAATATGGTGGGAAATGTGTGGGAGTGGACAAGCAGCCTGTGGTCCAGCGACCCCGGTGTGTTCCGAGGCCTACGTGATCTCGCAGCCGCCTCTTTCAAGGCTCCTCACAGGGTTTGCGCCGGGGTTGACCTCAGATGTCGGCAATGCATGCTCGATTGGCGGTTCGCACAATGTGCGTGGCGGGTCCCCTCCCGTGGGCAGTCAGTTGCATACGTGGCGCGTGGCATTTGCAGGCAGCTTGTGAAGGTGTACACTGCAGCATGCAAGGCGTCGTAGGACCGTGCGTACTATATGAGGCTTCTTAGGTTGGTGCGTTACATCATTGTGAATCTTGATGGGTTGACGCCTGAAGGCCCCAGCATCTGATCTACAGGAGAACAGAGAAGGGTGCAGCGGGGGGGGAGCTACATGTGTCACAAGGCATACTGCTTTAGGTGCGCTACCTCAACCTACTGCCAGCTTAGTGAGAAACAGACGCCGCTTGGAGTGCACGGCATCATGCACGGCATGTGCATCAGAAACGGGGTAGATTCTGCAACGCCAGGCCTAGCCAGACCTTGTGCCCCACCTTCCTCATGCCCAATGGCATGTCATCTCCTCATCTCTTCAGCCCAGCACTTGGCCCATCCCTCCACTAAGCAGCGCATACTCCCCCTTCCTGCTTTCCCACACCGTCGTCACCACCGTCAATGCCACTCCCCTTCCAATCCACTTCCCCTTTCACTTCTCTTTTGCGATGCCCGAGCGTAAAGTCACCGAGCAATCCTTTCTTGCGAGCCCTCTCCTGTGCGGCATTCACTCCTGGAGGCAAAGCACTAGGACCGTCATGGAAGTTTGACTGAACGATTGTCTCTCAGCGGCGCGCACGAGTGTTGCTCCGAGCCCCCCCCAATGCTGTCAGGGCAAGATGTCTGGGTCCCCGGTTGCGATGTGCGCCGGTCTCACGACCTACACCACCCACCCCTGACCCTTTATTTCTCCCGAGCGGTCCGAGAACCCTCCTGAGAGAAAACTAACACGTGCCCGAGCCTCAACGATCTCCCCTTAGCCTAGTCCAGCCCGATGCTGCCATCATCTTCTCATATCTAATTACGGGATGCCTGATCGCTATTAATTCAGGTTGGGTTAATCAGGCATAATCCTTCACTGACAACTTCAGATCACGACCCCACTTAATTTGCTCATCCCCAAACAGCAGTCTTCGGAGTCATTCAATCGCCAATCCACCAATGGGCCAACGCCTTACCTGCCCAGCCACAAAATCCGATTGCTCATTCAGAGCCACTTCGATGCAGGTATCGTGTCAGTGCTCGGACTCCAAACACTGACGATAGCTCTACTGGCAACATCGGTGCACGTTGCGCAAGATCTCTCAGTCAAAGTATACCGGCAGCAGTGCAAGAGTGAGCCCCAACAGCACTCAAGTGATCACATTGTCTACGCTGACATGTTCTTCGAAATAACAAGGGATCCCTCGTACTGACCTACAAGCACACTGTAATGATGGAACATACCAGAAGCAATCTAGTAATGATCCCATTAGTCAGTGGGCACTCCACGACTTGTTGGGGTTAGGCACAAACATCGAATGTCCCTCTGCATGAGTGTTGATATCTAGATTTTTCAATAACCTGCTGAAAATGTATTAAGTGTTGCACTGAGTGAGCGATCGTGTATCAATGTCCCGTGCTCCTCTAGCTTAGTGCCGTGTGCGGGGACAAGGGCGGAAGGGGGGGGGGTCCCGCATTTGTTTTCTCATTTGTTTTGATAAGCTAGTGGCACCTTAGCTGCTATATATAATAGGCCTTCATAAATGTGAAGACACATTTGTTAATTGCCCATCAATCGCGCTTGAGGATCTGGCTTGTGAGGATCGTAGTATATCGTAATTGTCAGACAGTCTTTCATTAGACACTCCGGGATTTTCGTGTGGGGAGTGCTGTTGCTGTCGTGTGTAACGTACACTTGTTTGGCGCTGTTTTTAGATTTATTAGTTGGTAGTTGTTGGTAGAGGTTTCTTCACCAATCCAACGTTTTCATTCGATAGACGCTGTGGCCTTGGTGAATTGGTGTCCGATGCATTTCGGTTTTGGGAATACCGTGTGAGACCTGGATGAACGCCTCTACACAGACAGACGATTCTCGTTGTCACCGGGTTTCCGATGATTTGTTAGTGAAGGCTTTGGAAGGCCTGCAGCTTAAAGTCGTTCAGACATGGAGACTAATTGCGATTCGGAAGATTATAGAAGTTCCTAGATATGCGTTTGTGCCCTCTGCAGTCGAGACCATACGCCACAGTAAGGGGTGCTATCGTCTGGGGTTTACTCGAATAATATTGGTGAGGGGGGCATGGCTCCTCGTGCCAATTGTTTCGGCAATCTGTGGTATCACTGTAGCTATTTAGTGATATCTCGGTAGCTTCTAATATAGCTAGATCATATTACCCCCTTGGAGAGATGGCTATTCCGACGATGGTCCATCCCCGCCTCAAGCAATTACATGGATTGCAATTTCTGCTATATTGTTTCCACCTTACCAACTTTCTGAGATGTTGGTAACATTGTGTGCGCATTTTGTTTGTAAGTTGTTGGAGGAATCAGATACTATTCGTCTTTTTGTTTCGTTCCCTCGTGACGAATATGTTGGTATTCACTTGTGGGTTCACTCTTCTCTTGCCAGGGGCATCTAAGTTGTTGGAGCCCGCAGATACTGTAGATCCGCGGACCCAGAGCGTTGGAGGTAGGTCATGCGACGTAGGGGTTGTAGGCACGATGATGGAATCAGGCGGTTGGTCCTAGGAACCCTTGTGTACGTACGTGTTTTCCAATTTTCTAATGTCGTCGTGCAACATCAAATACCGCTGAGTAATGATAAAGCAATGCAATCGGGGTCCTGGAAAATTGGGCAAAACAATGTAGTGTGCATTTTCTCTTTGCTGTTGGCTTTTGCATGTATCCGAGACGAGCAATCCTTGAATGACTGCCCGAAGCTTGCTTGTTTGAGCAGCTTGGAGGCTGCATGGGCGCGGGCAGTGCATTCCAACATGTAAGTGTGTGGCGGGATGAGCTGGTACATATACAGCTAACCGACTTCTGCAGATAACGGTCTATACAGCTTTCCGGCTTCTGCGGATAACACTCCACATAACTACAATAGGTGCGATTGAGTGGTCCAGGCCGGTCATCGGCCGTATTCTCAAGGTAGTAGAGAATACACGCCCATAGGGAACTAGGGTCTGGGCTCCAGATGCTCGATGTCCAGCAGGATCCGTTGCACAGATGAACACACATGACCTAACTTTAAGTTTGGGGCACCAGTAGTGTAAGCCTGCCTGATTCGCGGTTGGATGCATGGATGTGAGGCCCACAGCGCCACAATGAAATATCCTGAAGGGTACTCACTGGGGTTGCATGACTCCACTGTGGTGACATGGGCGCGATTCAACATAGCAGGTAGGTTTCCTGCTGGGTGACTACTGAAGTGCTGCAGCTGCAGAGAAAAATTGGGCGGACTGTCACGACGTGCACCCCGTTCTGGTGCTGAATTTGATTATGCAATATTCCAAAGTGTGCAGAATTAACAAACAGCACAGTATTAAAAAAACATATGTTTGCATCTTATGATAACATCTGCGGATGATTTCGAAAAGAATCCATTGATATCCAGTGAACTCCAGGAATCGTGATCACACAAGCCGATTCCAAGAAATGTTTTTCTTTTTTTTCTTTAACGCGAGCACCACTTTATTAGCTAAAACACGATGCTTACTTTCCTCAGGCACGATTTCCTCGAAGAGCCTGCAACAAACAGCACACAAATCCCTATCTTAATGATCTGATGTACTGTCAAGGATATAGAGAAGGCGGGATCAAGAATATAGAGGGTTTGGGATCGCGCGTACGAAGCAAAGCCCAGCTTCAATACTTTGCCTTCCTCGTAACCTGAGACCGTCAGCTGCAACAGAACGAAACGGTTAGAGAGAATATTTGCTATTAGTGGAAAATGCAAGGTCGGGGACAGCAAAATGCACATCCTGAGGAAGAGTGGAACACTGGGTTAAATACTGGAAACTATGCGTCACGCACGAGGGATAAAGCAGCGGATAAGGCAGGGCATACTAGCGTCTCGAGATCTATGAAAAAATACACATCGCCAGGATAGCACACGTCGCTTTCAACCTGAGCGGATCTGCTAGCAACTGGCATATTGGCCACCGAAAGGCATCAACCCAAACCTTGACTCCAAACTTGGTTTATAGTCGCTGAAGAATGGGAATGCATATCAAGTTATGGTCTGCAAACTATCTGAACATGTTGTGTCCGGAGTCAGTATGCTCCAAGGCGATTTTGCGCAAGTAGCAAGGCGCCGTGCAGTGGAGTGAACGCCAAGGATGCACGCTGACATCAGTTGACACTGTGGGCCACTTCCGTGGATGAAGCAGAGTTGTGAGCTGTCTTTCGAGCTGCTTCCGACTTTGTAAAGACGTTACAGTTGATGTGGAGAGCCGGTTGCACCTCAAGAGTTTTCTCGCCGAACGATGAGCACACTGCCTCCTTTTTCTGGCCAACAGCTTCCTTGACGCCCTCGAGAGGAACATAGATCCTGCCCAACGCACCCCACCTGGCAATCACGAACCCATATTGCCATACGATTCAGGCCTACCGGAATGCAACTTCCAAACATCGGCACAACAAAGTATGAGGTCCCGCGGTGGACATCCTACAAGTGTAGATTCACAGCATTGGACCCGCGGGGGGCAATTCTTTGTTTACGGACTCAGAAACCGGATGCACAGCCCGGTTGCAGCCCGTTTGTGCTACGGCTCGACCGATGTTAAAAATACTGAACGCAGCAGGGATTTTGCCCCTTGTGGAGATGATATAAACAAATGGCTGGTACGCACTTGACCACCTCATCCTCATCGAGAAACGAGTAGCTCTGAATAGCTTTCGCCTGCAACACATATATACCACAGTTGGCGGAAAGGCCCAGTGGTGCTAACGCCGTTCGCAGTGGTGTTACCTTCTACTCTTTGGCAAAGGCAAAGATATGCACCGGAACAATCTTTCAGGCCTGCACTAAAAATTGCTTTGATCAGAAGTGTGCAGACCCACGGTGCTCTAAGAGTGTTGGGCCGATCAATGCATATGCTCCGCCCCATGCCCGTCAGAAGACAAAACTCACTGGCAGAGCAAGGCACACGCTTTTGGTCGGGTGGGCGTGAGAGAATTTGTCAGCACGATCTCGTGCAATACAAAATAACTTGATTTTTAAAGGATCCAGTCCTAGTCTGAAGCCAATGAGTGCATGTGTTCGATACTCCGCCATGCACCGCAAAAGCGACCCTCCACCAATATCATTAGATAGTACAATCTGTCGGGATAGTTGAAAGTAACTTGCAGGTTATCTACACCGAGCTACGGAGTTTACTGAGACTCTGCACCCTTCGATGGCGCTTGTAGGCTCGCACGTGAGCGCACATACCGTTAGGCAAGGAACGAAGGTGTGGACCTCGTCTGCATGCAAAATGACGCAAAAATGCAAGCGTGCCAGAAGCCGTACATACGTGTAGAACGAGTTATGGCTCTTGTCCGTATCCTGGCTTAGGCACGAGCTCCACAGGTTTCAGGGAGGTATTGCGACGAGATATTCGAAGGGCACTTTAGAATATACCTCGATTGTCGGAGCGGTTGGGCGAGTTTCTCGAGCCAATACCACGGGAACCGGCATGGGAGCCGGCGCTTCGCCAGTCTCCCGTCTGTCGAGAGGTTCAGCTTCAGTTGTGGATCCCGCGAATTGACGGTTGGTATACGTCTGAAGGGTTTCAGTAGCGACTAAATCCTTGCAGCATTATGCCAGCACACTACTTGCAATAAGATGTCAAAGGCGTTGCCAACATCATTCCAAGTTTACATCTCGATGCGTCTCGCTCGCCGGGCCATAACATATCTGCCAAGCTTAAAGGAAAGACGGCACGTAGCAGGATCTGCTTGCGTCGGTTGGCTGCAGCGGGGTCTGAAAAGTGGTTGGCGAGCCCGGAGAGGGTCATAACGTGCGGCATGGGAGGAACACCTGGCATGGGCATAGTAATAGCTTTGGTCTTTCTTCATAGCTATGTTATCGTCCAAGGCAGAGGCTTCCAAAGATTCTCCGAGCGACTCAACACTCACAGTCTTCTTGATGAGTTTCCCTTCAGGCTCTGCTAACACAGGACATCTCGGATTTCCGCTGACTACCTTGCTTTCTGATGCGCATTGCATCCAACAGGCCGGAAATGGCAGAGGCCCTGATACAAAAGTAGAACCGCTTGAGAACGTACGTGGATCAACGCAACAGCACGAACCGGCCAGCGCTCACCACTAGAAAAACTTGTCGCACAAGCCATACAGCAGTAGGTTTACGGCAGGATAACCATTTAACTGGGTTCAGCCGTCGGACCTGGATCTGGAGCGCGAAGTTCGCCAGTATCTCTTTTTTCGTGGGCATAGTAATAACTCTTCCCTGCCATCCATTTTAACAACACACCGTATTCTGAGGAAGAATACGTGCTCACACTATGTGCGCATCTTTTACGCCAGACGGACTTGGAACGCGTGCACTAGGGTACACTCTGGGGTGGTGACATATGATAGATATCAAGGTGGACGGTGGTCCAGCGGGAGTGCATGGCAGTGGAAAAAGGAAGTGCCTGGATACGCCGTTGGCCGTATTCACTGCCTTGCGCTCACTTCAATAAACATGATGAACGTTCGAAGTGTGTAAGTGATCAACCAGCTGACCTGCTTTCTGTTTAATCGAGTCTTCAAGTGCGTTAGCTCTCTCCTCATCTTCCATGCTCATATCACGCGACGCTCCTGGAACAGGGTAGCGCGCTTCTGTTGATCCGGTCTCGGGTATAACTATATGGCATTCAACGGTCCTTCCGAACACCGAAGGTAAAACTGTTTCACCCACCACACCGGATCACCTTCTCATTTTATACCCCACGCCAGAAGGAGACATTTCCTTCCCCGGTTCGCTTGCTGGTTTCGCTCGGCTGTCGATGTCGTGTCGAGCTGTGTTGACCTCAGACCTGAGACCATGACCAGACCTACTGTACCTCGAATCTCGTGACACCTCATCATATCTCCTTGTGGTTTTAGTTTACACACTGGGGGGAAGACGGACCCCACTGTTTACCTTAGCGTTTTTTTCTCTCAACCCAATAGGCAAAAGCGCCTAAGGTATGCATTTTTTCAGGTGCCTGTAGGGGGACGATTTCTAAGGTAAAACTTTTTGCCCCCCCCCCTATTGGGGGGCCAGAACCTAAGGTGTAGGGGTTTATATCGTGCCTATACATCCCCTGTCCCAGTGTTAAGGATCTACGTTAGGGGTCACGGATGTCGTCCAGCGCTCCAGCCCCCAAACATCGGCGCTCAAGATTTTGGCGATCACGTTTTCATTGGCGATTACTATATGAAGGCGCGGTGCTTTGGACCCTCCCGTCTCCTCTCCTGTATGTGTATCCGAATATCCTATACGGATCTTTTTTAAGACTTCGCCCGGTGAGGGGGCTCCGCCCCTCCAACACCCCCCCCGTTACTCGGGACCTTTTTTTAGACTGCGCCCAGTGGGGGGGCTCCGGCCCCGCCACACCCCGCGTTACCCCGGTCCTTTTTTTTAGACTTCGCCCGCCCATACGTTTTCCTGCCCATACACCGAGGCGACGTTCATGACTGTCACCAACTTTCATTGCTTTCGTTTGCGGGGCGGGGTTCGCCGTGTCACAGTGACATTGTGTCACTGTCACCAACTTTCATTCTGAGAGCTCGAGCTCTGCGAGCTCCTGAGTCTTGTGTATAATTCCCAACGTTGCTGACAGTGTCACCAACTTTCATTCTCGGAGCTTTCCGGACTGCGTCACATGTCGACGACGTGTCACCTGGCACACAAAAGGGCTACGACGACAACGACGACGACAACGACGGTGTGACACTCTTCATTCTAGCCTCTACAGTACAGTACGAGAAGCAACTACAGTGACACCTGGTAGTATGTTGCATATCTTGCATGTTCATTTAGATTACAGTCAATTCGATTTTTCTTTTGGTGCGTGTGCACACTGTCTAGTGATGAAATATATTCGTAGATGAGCAAAACATTAAATTTTGACTCAAATATGTTCCATGTCTTTATGTAATATAACTTTATGTTAATATCACTTTTGCAGGAATCGACGGATGTCGCTAGTCCAAGTCCAAATTGCGCTAGCGTCACTAGCGCAATTTGGATTGGCGGAGTTCCTTTACGAAGAGATTCTTCGATGAGCAAACCAACTAAGTTAGAAGAGTACGTGAAAACATCGTAATTTATGGTGGCTTTCAAAAAAGCCTTTGTACATTTGCATATGCACACGCGTTAATCTAATTTGCGCTAGCTTGATCTCGAGATTGTTGTTTAGCTTCGAAAGCCCGGTTCCGCGCGTGTGCATGCCAAGAATCCTCCGGCATCTTGAACTCTTCATCTGTTACCGGGTACATGAATACCGGAGCGAATCCTTTCGCGGTATAGCTAAGACAATCACCGTTATCATCATAGGATCTACGTTGAGGGAGACCGCCCGCTTTGCACCTCGATCGGTAATCACGCATTTGTTGTTTCCGTTTCTCTTTGTTAAGCTCGTAGCGCTCTTTCGCCTTTTGCTTTATATACTCTTTGTTCGTTTCATATCGTCTACGTTCGGTATCAAGTTTTACTTCTTGATTCCGAATGTAGTAATTCGCATCTTGGCGTTTTTTGTTGTTGCTCCTATGTTTGATTTCTTTCAAAAAACGTTGACTATTGCTATTCCATTCCTTGCGTCTTTCAGCCTGTAATATTTCTCCGTTTATCCTTTGCGCATCATAAAATTCGGTTTGGCTCATATCTCTAGTATATTTCACCCTCTTTGACATTTCGAGTTTGCAATACAATTACAACTCAAGCCGTCCGGGTCTCTCGAAAGTTACGTTGAAACGTTGAAACCAATTGCAGTTTTTGCGTTTTTTCCCCTTTTTACCGTTGTAGTATTCCAAGATCGCGATCGCGCTCTTCCCCAGCGTGACAGTGGCACTGTCTCTGTGACATGATCACATGGATGACATGATTGACGATTGACGAGCCGCTCGCTATTCATGAATTCGCGGCCGTGAATCTTAAATTCACTGCCGAGAATTCAGGTGACACTGCACTGTGTCACTCCCCAGTCGCAGTGTGACCACGACGACGACTGAGACCGACTGCGGAAATTCGTTTTTGTGTATAAATCCTTTTCCAGCCCATACAGGCGACGTTCATGACAGTGTCACCAACTTTCGTTCTGGGAGCTTTGCGGACTGCGTTTCATGTCACATTTTCAACCTGGCGACCACGTACTGAAACGAAAGTGTGACAATCTTACCCTCCCGTCTCCGACGGAGGGCCCATACAGCCTTTACTTGCAGGAAGATCGCCGGAAGAAGATTGTCACACTTTCGTTTCAGTACGTGGTCGCCAGGTTGAAAATGTGACATGAAACGCAGTCCGCAAAGCTCCCAGAACGAAAGTTGGTGACACTGTCATGAACGTCGCCTGTATGGGCTGGAAAAGGATTTATACACAAAAACGAATTTCCGCAGTCGGTCTCAACTCCTCGCAATGCGCCGCTTTCCTCTTCGCCACACGCACCTCCTCCAGTCCTCCTTCAACTCAACGTTCTCCACCTCTAAATTCTCGGAGTGGATAGTGGTGTCGTTCAAGGTGGTGATGAGATCGTCGGCCATCTTTCGAAGCGCTGCCTTTGAACGATTGGATGACAACTTGAAGTACTTAGTTTGAAGTTCGCGATGTTCCTCGAGTTGTTTACGTCGTTTGTTCGAGGTGTTCACGGACACCGTAGGGATATCATTAGTTGAAGTTCGTCGAGTCCCATGGCATCCCAAGTTCTTGATGTGAAAGCTGATAATATAGTGATATTAAAGCTTGCACTGTAAAATGTCAAAGCAGTGAGGCAGGGTTTCTCGGTTCGGCTAAGTCGGATTAAACTGAAAGATAATTGAGTTTAAGCTGGCGGACGGACCGTGACACACGAGCGGAGCAAACAGCTAGCACTGCAAGTGACATCCGAGCAGGCGAGGGGTGACACAGGGCACCACAGACCTCCCCCCTTATGGGGGGTGAAAGTCAGTGTTCCCATGACACCACCTCACCCCGAAGGTGGGAGGTGCACTGCAGGGCCAGCCGATACTCCCGGGCAGGCGGCTAGGAGAAATGTAATGTTTCCTAGTTACTGGCTAACTCGTGATGTGCCAATTGAGGGTCTCAATTTAGGGTTTGGGTAGGTTTCAAGCAGTGGCGGCGTCATTCCCGATGGTGAAAGGTGTCGAGCGCCAAGTAGTCAATGTTCAACCAATGCCTGTGCGATGCCAAAGCCAAAAACGGCCGGGCATCACCAGAGCAAATGTGCCGTTGCAAGGGGGGCGAGTGCGAAAAATGCGGCGAGACAGCGCGCAATCCTCCAACCCCAATGTAAAACCAACGTTAGGGCAAGGTGGGGGGGGTGCGGCGGCACCACCAGCCACCACCAGATGGCAACAAGGGGGCGCACAAGATGTAGGTGTAAACGGTGAAAAACGCGGAGAGTCGGAGTCGTCACAGTCAGAGCTCTCGCTGTCGATGTTGTCGCAAACGCTGGTGTCGATGTTGGTGCTTGGTGCACAAGCACCACCAAGCACCACCAGACTGTAACCAGCGGTAAAATGTTGCCTTCGAAGGAGTCCAAGCGCCGATCTCAGCGCGCCCATGCGCGCACGCTGCCGCAAAGAAGCCATGCAGCCGCGGCTGTAAAATCTGCAAGACAAGGAGTTTGGGTTCCAAGGGAAAACGTAACTTTTCGCAAATTCAACAATTTCCAACAATGGAAAAGTCAAATTGGGGTAGATTTCGACGAGGAACACGGTGGTAACGTCAAAACCGTCGTACGATAAGCCAATTTTCCGGCAGCAGAGGCGCTGCTGGCCAGAGTGTCGGTAATTGTCGGTTACGCACGCAAAAGTGCGCTAGATGTCGGTAGATGTCGGTACTAAGGATGTCGGGATGTCGGGGGTGACCGGTGCGAAGGCAAGGCGGTCAATGTCGGCAGTAAATTGTCGGAAGATGTCGGTACTAATAATAAATGTCGGTACTAAGAAATGTCGGGACTAGTTGATTGGTAACGCACAAAAAAGTGCGTTGTGATGTCGGTACTAAGGTAGATGTCGGTACTAAAAAGATGTCGGTACTAGGGTGACCTATGCGAAGGCAAGGAGGTCGATGTCGGGTTGAAGTGTCGGTACTAGTTGAGATGTCGGTACTAAGTTAGATGTCGGATAGAATCGCAGGGCGCGAAGCGGACGGAACACAAGAAAAACACCTCTGAACGTAGGTGGGTCCAGACCTGATGTGAAAGCTGATAATATAGTGATATTAAAGCTTGCACTGTAAAATGTCAAAGCAGTGAGGCAGGGTTTCTCGGTTCGGCTAAGTCGGATTAAACTGAAAGATAATTGAGTTTAAGCTGGCGGACGGACCGTGACACACGAGCGGAGCAAACAGCAAGCACTGCAAGTGACATCCGAGCAGGCGAGGGGTGACACAGGGCACCACAGACCTCCCCCCTTATGGGGGGTGAAAGTCAGTGTTGCCATGAGTTCTCCAAGATCGGTTTCCCTCGAATGATGTCACGCGTAGTATTTGTCACCTTTCGCAGAGCGGCGTAGGTCTTTGCCATACGCGTTGCAAGTTTGCGGGCGCACTGCTTGAAGACGTTGGGGTTCGAGGTAGGATCCGGAACGTCTTCACACTTCAACGCGTGCAAGATGATAAGCACAGACCCCCATGTATCGTCAACGCCATTCAAAGACCCAATCGAAGACAGACGTTCCTTCACCTCCAGCACGGTTTGGTAGGTAGGGGTGAAGTCCACGTTAGCGAGGAGGTCTTTCTCTCCTTTCACAACCCGTACGAGATCGTCGTTCCCAACCGAAGTCCACGAGCGATTTCCGCTCGGATTTTCGTGCATCATCGAAGGACTAGAACTCTATAGAAGGTGACAGACCACCAAGGCCTTCAAGTCCCCACCAGCAAACACGCGTATGAAGACCTCTGCGTGCTCGAAAGGCTCACATCTCTTAGGAATTGTTCCAATTGAGATGAAACCGCAAATTTCCACCAAATTGAAGAAGTACGTTCAGTGAGTAGAATACGGCACAGCGCCTCTCAGCGCGAGTCCACCCCCACGTTCAACGGTTGTGTCCCTAAGGTTCCACTGGCAAGGTTCAAAATTTGAATTGCTCTTTTTTTGGGGGGGGCATACGGTCATAATGCATAAAAAAAACCCCTCAACTGGCGGACTTGGAACTCGTCCAGTTTGCCCGTTGCGCCACTGGGGAATTCTGTCATCTGTCCCCTGTCATCCCCACTCCCGT
>LGRX02011005.1:0-12390 GCA_001247695.2 Cymbomonas tetramitiformis
ATATATGCCATAGATGTTCATACAATAGCTCAATTTGTAGTTGCGATAGGTGTCGAAAACATATATAATCACCGTGGCATGCTTATGTATGTGAGCACCACACCCGCTTCCCACACAAAACATGCATTTTTGGCCGGAAATAGCGTTACCGGCTAAGAGGTTAATGTGTTGGGGTCAAAATTGATGGGATCGCGGGGGGCGGGTGTGGACACGTGCAGTTGTAATGGAGGCGCCAGATTTGGTGACAGATTTGTTGACGAGCGCGGGAATCGCTGGGAAGAGAGCTGCTTCCTCACCTCCACGGGCAGATGCTCGTCGAAGGCGGAAATCCGCCCCTGCTTAAGATAAAGAAACATCGGCTCCTTGTGTCATTGTGTTATGCTCCGATAAAGATTGTGATATGATGGTAAATTAAAATTTGATATGATTATAGTCATCGACTTCTCACGGCGTAACATGTCATACGAATAATAAAAAATGTGGCATTATATCTATCAACATTACTCAAAGGTGTTTCAACGGGACAATGTGATGAACCATATTATAGTGACCAAACATCAAAAGGTAGCATACAAATAGAATACTCGAAATCATGCGGAAAGAGCATTAATACGGAAGATTAACGGCTCGATACCATCCCCTATGAATCAGCATCTAGATCGGCCACGAAGTCACAATATGGTGATTTGGCCCATTTATTTGTACAAACAAATGGTTTGAGCGCGTAAGTCGTGAAAACCTGATGAAGTTTTCTATATAGTTTGTTGAATTTGGATAGAGTACGCTAAAGTTATGCAGTTTTGAATGATTTTGGTGCCAGACTTTTGCAGCTCACTGAAAACCTGGCAGTTTTCAGGACGTTTACCTCCATAACTTGAGCTCAGGTCAATTTCTGGGCATGTGTTGAGCAGAACTTCTGTTTGTTTGGCCCTCCTGCTGAAGCCCCTGAAGTGGTGTGCACTTTGGAGGTCATCGATTTGGAGGCCTGCCGAGTCATGCCAGAGCTTATGGACCCCACAGAGTTACAAACCCTAAATGTATATTTTCGTCCATAAGCTCTGGGGACAAGAGTAGGGTCTACACTATCTCTGCATGTCTTCGAAAACGAAAGATAGTGTAGACCAGGGCTGTGGGGTTATATAACCCTTGGGGTTATATAACCCTGATATAAGTGGGTTATAGTTATAGGGGGTACGTGAACGTACAGGTGGGGAAAAATCCAAATTCCTCAATTCTAAATTTTGCATTGTTACCATAAAAAACCAGATTTTTCAACAATGTGACAAACTTCCGCTTTACTGTCGTGTCATGTCATGTCGTGTTACTGTCATAATTAAAAAGAGCGTGAGCGCGAAAAGCGTGACAGTCGAAAAGCGTAAAAGCGTCAAAGCGTCAAAGAATAAAATTTAATAAATAATAAGCCGTCGATTCCCCTACGGGTCACGGCCACCCCTGTGGGGGGGAGGGGAGGTTTTCCCCCACACACCCCCCCCCAAAAAAATGTGAGAAGCAGCTTGCTTTCCATCGGAGTTCGGCCAGCCCATACAGCTGACGTTCATGGTCGATTCCCCTACGGGTCACGGCCACCCCAGTGGGGGGTCCCCCAAAAAAAAATGAGAAGCAGCTTGATTTTCAACGCGATACGGGCTCGGCCAGCCCATACTGTACAGCTGACGTTCATGACATTGTCATCAACTTTCATTCTCGAAGCTTTACGCTTTACAGACTGCGTCTCATGTCATGTCATACGTCTAACGTCTTATGTGTCAATGTCCAGTCGACCACATCCAAATATTTATACCGTCAATAAAGTCTTCATCTTATTTTAAAATTAAATAAGTCATATTAAAAATAATACTACAGTGCTAAGTTATACAGTGCTAAGTTATATTTATAATCAACAGTCGTGACACCCTGTGCAATTCCAATAAAATTAAAAATATATATATTATATATTATATTGACCAATTAAATATAAAGAGGCTTTGTATTGAATATTCTAAATATCAAATTATATACTGCCGCGTGCGACACATACTTATCCACGACACACGAATCGTTTCGCAGGTTTCATCTACGACGCTAAAGTGCGTAACAGGGGTTAAATTGAGTGGGTGTAACGCGTCTCGCTCGAAAAGCGTCTCGCTCGAAAAGCGTCTCGCTCGAAAAGCGTCTCGCTCGAAAAGCGTATCGCTCGAAAAGCGTGACACAAAGCCGTGTTCGTTTTGGAATAGCTGGTTTTCGGCGAAATGAACCTTTAAAAATTTATACACAAATGTCGCGATTATGAACGAGGGGCGGTAACGTAAGGGCTGGCGGGGCGTGGGGGTATTGCTGGGTGCTGAAATGGCGGTGTATCTCTGCTGTGGTTGAGTGTGGGGTGTTGTGAGGGATTTTGGGTTTGAGATGTGGGTGCGGCATTGGAGGGCAAGTTTTTTAAATATATTCAACGAAGAGGTTCGGCACCTTGTTAGGTGATACCGTTCCAGCAGAACAAAACAACACTTTGCAATTGGGCATTCACTGCGGCTCTCGTGTCGTGCGCCCAGGTCGCAGCACGAGCGTCCCCTGCGGTGAATGCCCCCAACCTGCCACAAGGCCTAGTTGGTGCCCTTCGAGCAGCCAAGCACGAGTTCACGTCGAAAATTATGAAAGAAACTGCGGGCAAAGGCGTGCTTCGAGCACACGCATGGCAAAAAGGCATGGGTCAGGTGTCCAGACCCGAGCTGGCGCGTCGCCAACCATGAATTCCCACAACCTGTCATACAGGCCCGTCGGGGAATTCACCGCCGCCAACGCCCACATGGGTCGAATTCACAAATACAAACACAATGAAAACTGAAGGAAAAACTATTCGGCTGCAATGCTGTCGAAAGGTTGCAGTCAGGTGTTTGGACTCGAGCTGGCGCGCCGTAAGCCGTGAATTCCCACAACCTGTCACTCAGGTCCGTTCGGGGAATTCAACGTTGCCACAGCCTGCGCAGGTCGAATTCACAAAGGTAAACATCATACAAACTGCGGGAAAACATGGGTTCGGCTACAACCTCGTCAAACGGCAAAAGTCAGGTGTCACGGCTCGAGTTAGCGCGGCTACGGTTGTGCATTCCCAAACGCCGGTCACATACGCCGGTTTGAGCATATTCGGCAAGCAAGCCCTGCGAGGTTCGAATTCGCAAAGCAAATGGTGCAAAATATGGTACAAAAAGGCCGGGCGCATCATGCACACACGTGAATACCGCTGAGAGTGCCTGAAACGTTCGCCGTCGCGGGTGTGAATTTATGACAAACGCAGCTTCGGGCTATCTCGCCGCTAGGCGCTCAAAGGGGGAAATGCGCCTCTGTGGGAATTCACGAGCGTGTTCTGAATTCGCGAACGTTTTCGGGCAGCTGCGGATCTCCACCGCTGCGGAACAGCGATATGCGTGTCTATTGCTGTGCTACGTAAAACATGTCAGGCGGCACCGCGCTTCTGCCGTGCCGGCTCGTGGATTCGCAAAACGGGCGCGGGTCTAACTTGCACTCGCAGACTGTAGATTCAGGCTCAGATGGAAGCGTGAAAAGCAGAAAGGCAAACGAGCAACACAGAGGGCAATTCACAGATAAAGCAAACACAACGGCACGAGTTCGCACATACATCAGAGTGGCGTGCCGGCACTCTGGGGATCCGAACCAGACTCTTACAAACTGCTAGTGACAAAGCTCTCATGTGGATTCGAAGTATATGTATGCAAATATCACATTTAATACTAGGCCACAAGAGGCAAATATCACTATACCGCAGAATGGTTTTGAAAGGTTCGGATCTAACTTTTCGAAAGCAGGAGCTAGCTAAATACTCAAGCGAGCATAGTGAAAGTCCGTGAATGCCATTGTCGTTTCGGATGCCCTGTGACCATTGGTTCCCAGTGACAGCGGCGTTTGGTGTCAACGCGCGCTTGCGTTTGCCCTGTCATGCATCGCCGGGACGTCATGTGTGGTCGTGTCGTGATGTCACTTCGCGTGATGTCGTGCTTGACGCTCTGCGGTGCTCTCGGATCGGCACGGGCTGGTCGCGGCGACGTCGATGTAGCGCTTGGCGAGGCGTCGTGCATGATTTAAACTGGGAGGGAGATCTGAGCTGGAGGGTGAACGTGATATGCTCCGGGCGCTCGAGCGGACAATGAACTGGGGTAGGACCGTGACTGAAGGGGGGAATGACAATTACTGAAAAAGGGGGTCATGGTTGGGGCGTTTGCTGTCGGCTGAGACGGGCGCGATGGGGGCAAATGCGGTGAGGTCTGACATGGGTTGCGGTAGCGTGACTAAATATGGGGGGTGTGACAGGCCTTTCAGGGGTGCCCGAGGGACCCCTTCTAAGCGTGTTCATAGTTGTGACACAAAAGCGTGACATAAAAAACCGGATTTTTCAAAGACGGGGACAATCTAAAGATTTCCCCCAATATAACTATAACCCTGCCGAAAGGCCCCAAAATGGGGTTATACCTATATAACTATAACCCCCGATATAAGGGTTATATCGGGGGTTATATCGTCCCGATCTCGGAATTCATCCGATGAAGAATTGCAACTCACGCATATGCTTTCATAATCAGAAACTTGGAATGGGGTGACATGTGGCAGTGCCTTAGTTGCCGTGCCATGGGGTACGAGCGTACGACAGCGCCATGCGCATGCTCAAATTGCTCATGCCATGCCATGCCATGCCGTTTATCTTTATATAAAAACACATTCATTGCCCCTGTCACGCATTTCACGTGAATAGTGAAATAATAACATACACTATAGACTATACACTCAAGGTTCTCGAGAACGTAGGAATGATGAGGCTATCGTTCCCTGTGCTACTGTATTTCATGTTGGGGTGCTCGCTGGTAGCTGCTGAGACCAACTTTACCGATGAGAACTCTACAGTACGTTTTTCGGCTTGCCAACTCCCTCACCTGACAACAGCCTTCATTTTGGCGGGGGGGATTCGATGACGGACCTCCTCCTCCAGGACCCAAAGAAGATAATGTAGACCCATTTTGTCTCCTTTATGTCGACCTATGTCGTGTTAATTTAAAATCTATCGTTAGATAAAAAACTTTTTAAGGGCGCACAGGCATTTAATGTCGCGCATGTCGGGCATGTCGGTTTTTCGGTTCCACGTCGGCAAAAAGACATGACCGCGTGGGGGAAAAGCGAAATAGTGAATCTAGCACTGTGCGTTTCAACGATCGAGGCATTTGTGCCACCCGATGGGGGGAAAGAAATATAAATCCGGACGCCACGTACGCACGGAACGTCATGCAGTCCAGAGAAATTTCATCGTTGTAACTGGTCAGTCAGTGGTCACGCGACAGCGACATCCGACACGACACGACGACATGCCGACATCGCGACAAAGTTCCCAAACCATATACAACGACGGGCCTCAAAGTCACGCAGACGTAGACTGGCCCGCTATAAATGTACTCGTGAAGGTCTCGGCCAGTTCTCTAAACCGGTTGCGGTTCCTAAATGCCCGTGACATGACCCGGTTGTGATGATTTGTGTTGTAATTGGGATCAAGCCGTGACATTGGCATTTAGGAACCGGTTTAGAGAACTGGCCGAGACCTTCACGCGTACGCTATAAATGCCCGCTTGCCACTACTCCGTCACTGGATGGCCGCGGCCGCGCCATCCGGCCAGCTTGTCGTTGTGTCACCGCACCGTCGCGTTGCGTTGCGTTGCGTTGCGCGTTGTCCGATGCAATATGAATTTGAATATCGATGTCAATAGAGAGGTTCCGCAAGCCGAATTCGGTCAAAAAAACGGGTGACGTGGACAATTTCACGAGACACGTCGGACGTTGGCGTATTTTTGCTCCGAATTATGGAAAGATTCTTACGCGTGAAATGAAAATTAACACTGAGGGCTCCGTTTTTTCTTAACAGTGGAAATCGCTCCCGAATTCGGATGAAAATTGTTTATATAAATTGAAAATCACGCGTGCGCTTCATGCATGTGACGGATTTTGGCTCCCAAAAGATGCTCTTTTGTTTGTATGTGGTGTGCACATGCTACTGCAGTGCAGTCAAAAGACTGCGGAGAATTGACCGTCGCTGCCATTTACAACATTCGATATCGCGAGAGCATTCGAAATCTTTGCGACTGCGGACTGTTTCACACGAAAAATGGATTTCGCGTTTTTTGCGAGACTGAAAGATTCCCTGGCGTCATTTTGGAATTACGCCAGGACCCAAGAAGTGACTCGACACAAAATCCGACGTGGCACCGGGATTTGGTCCCGAATTATGAAAAGATACCTTTTTGCGGAACCTCTCTATTAATGCTTCATGACACTTTCATCCAAGCACGAAAACTTCAAGTGGCGCGATGGCGTGCGCGCTGCGCGGTTACTAATCGTATCGTGCCACTGCCGTCCGATCGCAAAATGACGTCAAATATTCGGTCGCAGGCTCGCAGCTCGCAGCTCGCAGGCCTAGTGGAGATCTTTAGATCGACAGACCTAGTATTGTCTCAGACTGAGACTCTGTGACACTCTTAAAAAAAAAACTGTTGTATGTAATCTCTTTAGTAATGTTCAATGTTGTCTTGTGTCTCGTATCGGTACAGTATCGAGTATAAATATGTCTCGCGTCGGATAGATTTTCTTATTGTAACATGCAGAATGAGAGGTGCGTAGTCTAGTGCGTAGCGTGGTAACATGTAAGACCCTACCGGCATACGAGATAGGCTGCCCACGCTGTTAGGGATCGCGAGCAGTCATCAGATGTTGGTGCGTCATCGAAGCTGCCGAATCGCGATCCGTAATTATATCAGAAACTGAATGAGTACCACTGAATGCGGGTCGATGTCATCATCAACCCGCGTAGCTCAGTTGGTAGAGCGACTGTGATTCAATCAGGAGGTCATGGGTTCGAGTCCCGTCGCGGATACCATTTTCGCCGCGATGGATTACGCTCGACCCATCTCAAACAGTGAAAAATCCCATCACTATTTATAGAGCCCTAAGATTGGTATTCTCGTAAACGGCTCGCAGATTCGGTGTCAGATGTAACAGCATAAGGCACATGATGTGACCTACGCTAAGATCGCGTATGCTCGGGCACGGTGATGTGACCTGCGCTACGATCGCGTATGCATGGGCACGATGTGACCCGCGCTGATGACGTGGATGGGCTGCATCCCAAGAACTGTAATTCGGCTCATAGTAAGCTGCCACGTCATCACATCGACCGAACTGTGATACGAACTGGAACACGAATCGTCAGGTGACGATCTGATTTCAAGTGGGGGAGATATGTTAGGGATCGCGAGCAGTAATCAGATGTTGGTGCGTCATCGAAGCTGCCGAATCGCGATCCGTAATTATATCAGAAACTGAATGAGTACCACTGAATGCGGGTCGATGTCATCATCAACCCGCGTAGCTCAGTTGGTAGAGCGACTGTGATTCAATCAGGAGGTCATGGGTTCGAGTCCTGTCGCGGATACCATTTTCGCCGCGATGGATTACGCTCGACCCATCTCAAACAGTGAAAAATCCCATCACTATTTATAGAGCCCTAAGATTGGTATTCTCGTAAACGGCTCGCAGATTCGGTGTCAGATGTAACAGCATAAGGCTCAGTTGGTTAGAGCGTCGCACTAGAGAAGCGAACGTCACGGGTTCAAATCCCGTCGTGGAGCACTTTCGCCCCATGACAATATATATGATTTGACCCGGCTCGTACAGTGAAATCCCCGCACCGATTTCCAAACCCTAACATTGGTATCGAAGCGACGGTTCGGAAACCGCCTCAGATGTAACGGCATAAGGCACACGATGTGACCTACGCTAAGATCGCGTATGCTCGGGCACGGCGATGTGACCTGCGCTACGATCGCGTATGCATGGGCACGATGTGACCCGCGCTGATGACGTGGATTTGGGCTGCATCCTAAGAACTGCGATGCACCTTCGGTGCGATGGGCTGCATCCCAAGAACTGCTACCCAGCTTCATCGCAGGCTGCCACGTCATCACATCTGAGGTCGGACCTCTGAAAAGTAACTCGACACGAATGTCGTGTGGTCACGACACTTTAAAGAGGGGAGATATGTCACGGATCGAAAGATGACAGACGCCCGCAGTCACGACGTTGGTACGTCGTCGTCGATGTCACACGCATAGTCGATCATCGATCTGTAACAGTCCGATCTGTACGAGTACCACTGAAATGCGCGAGAGGATCATCATCCTCCGCGTAGCTCAGTTGGTTAGAGCGTCGCACTAGAGAAGCGAACGTCACGGGTTCAAATCCCGTCGTGGAGCACTTTCGAATGTACTTGATGGCTGCCGTTGTCATTCCTGGCCAATAATACCGGCTACGCAGAAGATGAAGCATGCGATTTTTGCCTACATGACCAGAAATAGTGGTTGAGTGGCACTCATGAAGGAGAATGTGGCGAAGCTGTGTGATCTCACCGTCATCTGTGGGGACTTTAGCTGTTGGTGGAATGTACAGCTGTCTGCCATATATGGTCTTACGATAGATTAATCCCCGAATGAGCTCGAAGCTGTAGTTGCTGACTGACTGTGATGAAGTCGATGATGTCAGTTTAGCCAAAATAGTCTGTGCAAATGTATCACGGTCATATTTGGATATAATGATGTCGTGTAGCTGATGAGCTGATGAAGAAGATATGAGAGCAATGAATGTAGAATCTGTAGGTGGTATGACTGAAACACATAGACATCACCGAGGTTCCAGTCATACCACCTACAGATTCTACATTCATTGCTCTTATATCTTCTTCATCAGCTCATCAGCTACACGACATCATTATATCCGAATATGACCGTGATACATTTGCACAGACTATTTTGGCTAAACTGACATCATCGACTTCATCACAGTCAGTCAGCAACTACAGCTTCGAGCTCATTCGGGGATTAATCTATCGTAAGACCATATATGGCAGACAGCTGTACATTCCACCAACAGCTAAAGTCCCCACAGATGACGGTGAGATCACACAGCTTCGCCACATTCTCCTTCATGAGTGCCACTCAGCCACTATTTCTGGTCATGTAGGCAAAAATCGCATGCCTCATCTTCTGCGTAGCCGGTATTATTGGCCAGGAATGACAACGGCAGCCATCAAGTACATTCGAATTTTATAATAAAGGGTTGGGTGCACTATATCAGGCCGAGAATCGTTCGATTATAAATCGTTAAATCGTGGGATCATCGTTCGCAAAGCAACGACGGCTAGCGCAAATAATCCGTAACGTACACTTCGGATGCTTTGAATCGTCACTCTGACGCACGATACGTGTGGATCAATCAGTAATCCAGCGTCAATCTGCATCACGAAACGCAATTCATTGAACCTTGAAACGTCACTCTGAAATACGATACGAACTTCAAAGGGGGCGTGCATACGAGTTAGATTTCGGAAACCTCGATATCCGTATTCATCCGGTACAGCCTGTATCCAGATTAGAGCTGTACAATGACTCGATCCAAGCACCTTTGCCTCTGCCACAGATGATCACCGAAGAAGGGCAACCACTGTTTGAGATATCACATATACAATCAGTAAGTTCAAAGAGTGTAGAGATACGAGTGAGTGCGTCTGCAACCTTATTCTTCTCGCCAGAAATGTGCTCTATTCGGAAGTTGTACTCGGAGAGCTCATCCAACCACCGTGCCTGTTTGGGGCTCAGTGTGGATTTGGTCTGGAAATAAACCAGTGGCTGATGATCTGAGCGTACAATGGTCTCAGGAGCTCCCAACAATATGTGGCGAAAGAATCGGAAGCCTTCCACAATGGCAAATAGCTCGATCTCAGGAATAGGCCAACGTCTCTGTGTATCGGATAGAGTGACGCTGTGATAACCACGTGGCTTCATACCTTTTCCTTGATCCTGGAGTATTACTTGACCAACGTGTGTGCCTGATCCATCGACCTCCATAATAGATGGCAGTTTCTGATCTGGGAGCTGCAATACCGGAGCGTTACAGATGGCACTTTTGAGGTTATCAAATGCCTGCTGCTGCTCAGATTCCCAGACAAACTCTGCATTATCTTTAAGGAAACGATTGAGCGGCTCGGCAACTTTGGAGAACTTTGGTATGAATCTCCTAAATTGACCGACCATGCCCAAGAATGACCGAAGGGATGACTTGCCATCTTTAGCCATACGGCGTAGAGGCTGCTTTCCAACGGTAGGACCATAAGACACTGGAGGCTGAATTGCCATGACTGCTCGGATTCTGTCTTCGATGATAGATAGGCCTGCTTCAGAGATGTGATGTCCGATAAAGTCTATAGATCTGACGAACAACTCCACCTTGGAAGGCCTGATGAAGAACTGGTGATCTCTGCAACGCTGGAGGAACCGTCGAACATGCTTCACATGGCTGTCAAAGTCCGGACTGTATACAATAGTGTCATCCATGAATATGACAAGAAACTGGTCGATGAAGTCGAAGAATGCCCGGTTTCCTACACGAAGTGCTGTTGCAGGAGCATTGGTCAATCCGAAAGGCATAACTGTCCATTCATAAGAACCGTATCTGGTGCGAATAGCAGTTTTATGAATGTCGTCTGGATGAATGGGGATCTGGTGAAAAAACTGGTTGAAATCGAATCTGCTGAACCAGCGTGCTCCCTTCAGCTGCTCAAGTAGGGTGTCGTGTGGTGGCAATGGATACGTGTCCTTTATGGTGATGTTATTTAGGGCACGATAATCACAGCACATCCTCCACTTCCCCCCTGGCTTAGGAGCGAAAATGATTGGGCACCCATATGGTGATGATGATGGACGAAGGATACCCAACTCGACATATTTAATGATTTGCCGTTTGAGCTCCTCCATCATGGGTGCTGGAATGGTGCGTACTGGCTGGGATGGTGGCTTATGTCCAGGTTCAATGTTGATTCGATGATAACCACCTTCAAACCGTTCTGGCCTATGACCAGCTGGAAGATCCTCCTGGAATATGTCTGAAAAGTCTTCTCTCACTTGATCACGTGCTGCTGTGACCTCGGGGTCTTCCATAGTGGTGTCTATGTCTGATGCCGCAAAGACCAGTTCACCGTCGACCTCTGAGAGAAAGAAAAGATAAGCTACGGCTTCTTCAGCCGAACCACTGGATCGAATGCGACGAAGGTGCTTTCTCATGGTGGTGGCGCTGACCAATTCCATTTCAGGAAGGTCATCTGAGTCTGGAGTCTGCTCAACTCTGGACAATACTGTGCGAATAATGGAGCCTGATGAATGCTTCCTAGTGATCGTCGGATTTTTGGTCTGAAAGTCAATGTGTGGATTCCTCCTCTCCAACCAATCTTGACCCAGAATGACAGTGAATGGTTTCATGTCAATGATGTAGAAATCTTCTGCATCCTTATACTTGCCCAGCGTAAATGTAGCCTTGGGAAGATAGGATGTGCATGGTAGTTGGCTTCCTCCAGCCAATCCCACTGAAAATGATGAAGAATCTGTGGGTGCTATACCAAGCTGAGCAGCAAACTGTCTGTCAATGAAAGACGATGTAGCTCCTGGATCTACCAAAATGTGAGTACTCTGTCCGTATACTTTCCCTTTGTACAACAACGGCTTCTTCTGTGATTTCAGCTGTGCTGTTTGAGACTGCATCTGTGCGATGTGCTCTGAGGGAATGTCCATCTGCTGAAACTGCAATGTCAGACTGGAAAGGACTTCTTCTGAGATACTCTAATTTAATGGAACCTCGGTGATGTCTATGTGTTTCAGTCATACCACCTACAAATTCTACATTCATTGCTCTTATATCTTCTTCATCAGCTCATCAGCTACACGACATCATTATATCCGAATATGACCGTGATACATTTGCACAGACTATTTTGGCTAAACTGACATCATCGACTTCATCACAGTCAGTCAGCAGCTACAGCTTCGAGCTCATTCAGGGATTAATCTATCGTAAGACCATATATGGCAGACAGCTGTACATTCCACCAACAGCTAAAGTCCCCACAGATGACGGTGAGATCACACAGCTTCGCCACATTCTCCTTCATGAGTGCCACTCAGCCACTATTTCTGGTCATGTAGGCAAAAATCGCATGCTTCATCTTCTGCGTAGCCGGTATTATTGGCCAGGAATGACAACGGCAGCCATCAAGTACATTCGAAAGTGCTCCACGACGGGATTTGAACCCGTGACGTTCGCTTCTCTAGTGCGACGCTCTAACCAGCTGAGCTACGCGGAGGATGATGATCCTCTCGCGCATTTCAGTGGTACTCGTACATATCGGACTGTTACAGATCGATGATCGACTATGCGTGTGACATCGACGACGACGTACCAACGTCGTCACTGCGGGCGTCTGTCATCTTTCGATCCGTGACACACGCTTTCCCCCCGGGG
>LGRX02011005.1:13268-26486 GCA_001247695.2 Cymbomonas tetramitiformis
GATGTGCTGCCCCCCAGTCAAAGCGTGGGCAGCCATACCAGTGAAAGTCGAAGTGCGAGCCAAGGTTGTCAATTACGATATACTTGTAGGCTCTCTCTGTAAAGCGAAGGGATGAAGCTATAAAATAAGGGAGGGATCAACTGCCCAGACTACACTTTCGGGTTAACGCCTCGTTGGCTGAACGTGAGGTTGATGATCCCGAAGACCGCAACTACTGCCCAACAGATCCACCAGTGCAAAATATGCCCCTGGTTTTAACCGATGAGAGTACCGCAAATCACGAGAACCACCCGTTATGGTGCCATGGCCGTAGATTCACCCATGGCCAGCAGTGGCATTCAAGCAGGCACCCAGGTCATGGCAGGCATGCTGCTATGGGTTGGAGACACCCTAGTCACTATCTGCTGGTGGTTAGGGTACACTCTGGTCAGTCCCTCCCTGGTGTTCACCAGTGACCCCACTAGCAGCCTTCTGGCTGTTGGTGGTGCCTGGAGCACAGATGGCATTGTCTGCGTGTGCCAGGGAGTGGCGGAGACGGATGTGGCGGAGGACTCGGTGGTGGTGGCTGCGGTGGAGATGGTGGATTCGGAGGCGGAGAAGGAGGTGGTGGTGGGTCGCTATCATTCGGCCACCGGAATGTATACCAACAGCCATCAAGAGCCCTTGAACTTTGCGTTGAGGTGCGTGTCTCAATTTGAAGTCTGTTGATTTACAGTCTGACACTCGCACTGTCCCCAAATATAAAACCAGTCAAGCGCTCAAGCCCTTCTGTTTTTTTTCCCTTCAACCAAGTCGCCTATCTGACTATGTCTATGCGCTGACTAGTATATCTTGCCGTGTACAGGGTGTATTGCAGTTGGATTTATTAGCTGCAAGTAGATCACCATGGATGATATGCACTCTAGGTGTGGACTGTAGGATGTTGAGTGTGCCCAGGGTTGTGTGGGAGAGCCTACAGTGTATCATGTGTAGCACGGACTGTGTTGGCCCCGGTAGGTCTTTCAGCACAGAAGTTGGGTGGCAGTGATGCCAACAGGTTATGTGTGCTTTATGTCAGAGTAATAGATCATTTGCAAGTAGGAGTGTGCCGCTTGATTTGGCTCTTGCACCGGAGTAGGATCTAGTATCATAAAATTCCATTTTACACGTTACAACACTGTCAGGGGTGCAGCCAGTGTACTGTCAGCTATATAAGGTACTACGGGTGTCAGGTTGGTTTCACATGTTGTGGCAGGATGTCCCCCCTTTGGAGGTTTACACATACGATATGCTTCAGCTTTGCCCTCAGTGCAGGGTAATCCTAATATTTTCATTCTGCTAAGACTGTCCGATGACTTTTTGCATCATGATGCTCTTCTTTGCAGATGGGCCCGTGGCGAGCCCCGCCTTTGTTTTATCCCGAACCTATAAATAGGAAGAGAGGCTGTCGAGGCAGTTCGTAAACGCTGTGTCCACTCATAAAACTGGGCCTTAGTACAATTGCGCAGCTAATAATCAAGCTCTTTTCCTAGAACTATTATTTTTTCCAATGTTTCTTTCCGTTTCGTCTGAGGCATGGCGTGTCTCAATTTCTTTCCTTGCAGCGTGTGGAATCAATATTGTTCTCAGGAGGCTGCGTAAAAAGTTTTTTGACCAACTGATGTTGCTTCGCAATTCCAGGTCGAACGGTCTTGTTCTCAACCCTCAAAGCAACGAACACACAATACAAAACCGCGATAAAGAACAAAATCGCTTCCCAGTGACCAGTGAATACCGCAGTCCCAAAGAGAATATTAAAAACAGAGATGAATACAACTACCATTGAATGACCTGCAAGTCGTTTCAAGCTGTTCGTCTCAGTTAAATATTCCATCTTGGCCTCCACAGTTGGAATCCAATAAGTTACAACCCCGTACAAGCGTAGAGAGGAGTATAGGATATCGAAGCAAAAAGCGATAGCCAACGAATTCAAGGCAAAGAATGTAAGGCGCATATATTTTACGGCGTCTTCTCCCAGTGCGTTTTTGCTGTCACTTGAACTTTCTGAACCCGACCATTGCATTGGAACGAAAATAGAAAGCAACAATGCGGCTATGACACCACTGTTCAGCATAAGCCCACACGCACTTTCCACACACTGTTTCCCTTCCTCGTTTATCTTGTTGGATTCGTCTTCACTCAACATTCCGTCCATGTTTTTGTCCACTTGAGCCCAAAACAATAAACCTGCTATCCCTTCGGCACCGCCTAGACGAATATGCTCCTGCCACCACGGTTCACTTGTGTACGGTCCACAAGTGAACTCACAGCTCTCCGATGGCACGAGGCGTGCCCAAGGTTTCAGCTTGCGTCGTGCGTTCAGAGCATTCATAAAGACAACGCCGTCTTTGGGATCATGGCCGGTGACTTTGTTGATGCTCTCAGATGCCACCTCGAGACTATCTGCATCTGGAGGCCCGCTGGCAATTTCGTGGATAGCTTCAACATCGCTTCCAGACATAGCCAGACCTGTGCACGCCGGTGTCCTTTTTATCGAGCCGCAAGGCCGAACCCGCGTTATAGAGCGGCAAGGAAAAAGCTTGAGTATGCAAGGAAGAGAGTATTCGTGAAGGTCATGAAGGTGCTGGTGGAATGCCTACGTTCTCCGAGGTCCGCGGCGGATCGACGAGAGGTGCGGAAGCTGCGAAGCGGAAGCAAGGAGAAGGTGCGCATGGATACTATGGATATAGTTGAGCGGGGAGGATGCACCCCAACGGACAAAAAAATCGTTTTTTACTGACAATAATAATTTTATTTGTAAATTATGTAGTACTCTGCGGCTGAGACCAGAGTTTACGAGCTGCGGCCGCTGCGCGGCTGATCGCGATTTTCGACACGACAAGAATGGAAAGCAGCTCGTAAACTCTGGTGTAATACAGAAAAAAAAATCCTTAATAAAGTGAAAAAAAAATCGCGTCCGGAGGCTCGTGGTCTCAGCCAGAGTAGCTTCATGACACTTTCATCCAAGCACGAAAACTTCAAGTGGCGCGATGTACGGCGTATTAAGACCATATTTAAAAACGCGACGGATATAAAATCCAAGATTAAATTCTTATAGCGTTAATATTGGGATTGCCTATATGCAGCCGCCCCGGAACGTGCAGGTGCAATAAAGGGACACCAATGCCTGCCGGAAGGGCATTCTGAAGGTTTGAGGTAGTCGAGGGCTTAGGTCCTCCCAAACGTTATTTGGGGATTTGCGTGAATCCAATTTCTCGCAAAGATTTGGCATGCTACTTCTTTACATCATCTCTAGAGATGTACGAATGCAGCTGTTCCCATCGGTTTCTCGCAACGCCCCAAGTAACGTTTGTTCAACAGCCCATATGGACGTACTTGCTGCGTTGGTTTGCGTATTTAGTAACTTACACGCGCCATCCCGGATGTGCCGCGGGGCTCGAAGCGTGCGTGAACCAAATGAGCAAATGAAACACAGATGCACACATACAACGTTGAAAATATGTTTAAGTCGTTGTTATTACTATTTCTTAGCGTTCCCTTCGGCAGGATACCGAAGGGAATGCCGTTTTGCGGATGCCGGTTCCCGCTTCCGCCACACGAAGCGGGGAATCCGGGATCTGCTTCCAATCACCGAATCTGTGCGGGGTCATGAAGGATACAATCGTGCCGCCCATAGCCGCACGCCCCCAACAGTCGCGCCGCCCATAGCCGCGCGATGCCCCAACAGAGAGCGCACCGCAACGGCAGATTGGGGGAAAAGTTGTATCCTTCGTGTTTCACTCTTCACCGCCTACGTGTCACATGCTGGGGATCACATATCCGTTGCTCACACCATACTACGCCACCACCATCTCTCATCGTCATCAATAAGCCGATATAGCTCAGTGGATAGAGCGCACGACTAGTGACAGTGGGGTCTCGGGCGCGAACCCGGTCTCGGCATCTTTTCCCTCGAGTCGACTGGATTTGTGATTCCCATCAGGTTATGGGCTGTTACCACGCTTCCACTGCGCAGGTGTGACGCCGGCAGCTGGTTGTGGTTGTGCCACGTAGACACTTCAGAGTGAGGTTGTGTCATGAAGGATACAATCGTGCCGCCCATAGCCGCACGCCCCCAACAGTCGCGCCGCCCATAGCCGCGCGATGCCCCAACAGAGAGCGCACCGCAACGGCAGATTGGGGGAAAAGTTGTATCCTTCGTGTTTCACTCTTCGCCGCCTACGTGTCACAGGCTGGGGATCACATATCCGTCGCTCACACCATACTACGCCACCACCATCTCTCATCGTCATCAATAAGCCGATATAGCTCAGTGGATAGAGCGCACGACTAGTGACAGTGAGGTCTCGGGCGCGAACCCGGTCTCGGCATCTTTTCCCTCGAGTCGACTGGATTTGTGATTCCCATCACGGGGATGCTTCCTAGCGTTCATAATACCTTATATTAAACATTATTCGCTTCTAATATATCGCGAAGAGTTATCAATCTCTTCATTAATCAACCCTGCTGCACTAGGTTTTCACAGTGTAAAGCGCTTAAGAAGCGCGAACGGAAGCGGACAGATTCCAGAAAGATACCGGTGCGATTTCGATAACGGTTTAGATGTCCTTCCGATTTAATCGAACGGCTGTTCGGAATTTGTAAACAATGAAAAATATAATTCGCATTTGAGGAATCGAAAAGGAATCCGTCGCGCTTTTCATTACACTCTTAATACGCCGTACGATGGCGTGCGCGCTGCGCGGTTACTAATCGTATCGTGCCACTGCCGTCCGATCGCAAAATGACGTCAAATATTCGGTCGCAGGCTCGCAGCTCGCAGGCCTAGTGGAGATCTTTAGATCGACAGACCTAGTGTTGCCTCAGACTCTGTGACACTCTTAAAAAAAAAACTGAGAGTTTTCTGATCTGTGACAGGTGACTGGAAGTATGACAGTCACCGGGAACCGATCTGAAAACTGAGGTTTTCTAATCGGTCGGAGGCCATAAGAGCCGTCTCAGTGACTGAGAAGGCTTCTTGCCGTGTTCTGATTAACTGTGTGGAAGTGTCTCGCTGCGCGTTCCGTAGTGAGAATTTGTTCGTTGATTACGTAGCGCAGTTGAGAATTTTTATCTATTTTTGTGCGCGGAATGGAGTGGTACACGGACGCTGAGAAATGCCAGCTCAAGATTACGGAGTTGGAGGCGCGACCCCAGTATGTGGCAGCGATTATTGCTTTTGGTGAGGGAGAGGAGCTTACGCCTGAACAGGGGAAGCTGATGGTCCAAATGGGTCGCTTTACCAATCGGTTGGCGCAATTGTTGGGGGACGCGACTCAAGCGGCTGGAAAGCGTGGGCGCCCTTGGGAAATGCCTGTGGACCTGGAGAACTTTCCAGGGTCTGATCGTGTGGAGCTGACTAGGGCCACGAACGAAAAGGACAAGGACAAGGGGTTGCGCAAGCAGTATGCTGAGGTCCAGCACCACTACGTCGCTCACGTCACGACGGTGGCGGCGGTGAAGGACGTTCAGCAATTGGTGGTGGGTTTGGAGCTGCCTGAGGACGCGATTAGGGCCCTTGAGCGTGTAATGGACCTGGCTGAGAAGGGCAGGGAGCGAGCACGAGCTCGTGCCAAAATGTTGGCAATGGTCAGCGACAAGGGGCCTGAGTTGGGTTGGCCGATGTGCGAGAAGTTGGAGTTGCGCTCGTATGTTGACAACGAGGAGGAAGACAAGGCGATGCGAAAAGCCGAGAAGTTGGTGAAGGCGGAGAAGCAGGTGGCTGCTGCTGCAGCAAAACAGCGCGACCAGCCGAGGGGGAATTCAGCAGGGGAGCGTTTTTCTTATGAACATCCTGTTGTGAATGTACCTTCCCCTCCTATGCCCCAAGATGGTGTGAGGATCCAGTGCTGGAATTGCCGCCAATGGGGGCACCACCAGAACGACTGTACCCTGCCTCGCGGTGCTGGTCGTGGCCGTGGACGTGGTGGATTTTGACCGTGTGGCCATGAGTGCCGTTGGCCATGAGTGCCGTTGCCGTACGTCGGCGTGTGATCGCAATGAACTTTGGTCTGTGCGGAATTGCCGGACGTAGGAATGAATTTTGAAGAACCCTAATTTGTATGGCGTGATGCCGTTGTAAGCGAGCACGAGTCTCGCGTGGTGTGAATTGTGCGAGTTTTTGTTTGAGTGCTTTTCAAGTTTCTTAATTGTGCTTTCTTTGATGCGTAGATGCTTTCTTGGGGCGATGTGTCTCGTGGACGTGTATTGGCGTCGTTGCCGCGATTGCGTGAGTCTTGATGTTTTGACGGAGTGTCGATGTGAGTGCTTAACTCCGATTGTTTTTGCTGTGTTGTCTTAATGCTGTCGGTAAATTTTGCAGGTTTGGGCTTCTGGTTTCGGCAGGCAGCAGGGCGGTCTTGCTGAGTTGCAATGCTAGTTGAGTTTGTTGCAATGCTAGTTGAGTTTCTTATTTGCCCCTTTTCCGCACTGCTTTGTGGTGATCTTTGTGGGCTTGCAGCGGCCGAGTTTCCATTACAAATGTGTCATTTGTCGGCTCTGTAGCCGTAGCCGATTAGAAAACTGAGAGTTTTCTGATCTGTGACAGGTGACTGGAAGTATGACAGTCACCGGGAACCGATCTGAAAACTGAGGTTTTCTAATCGGTCGGAGGCCATAAGAGCCGTCTCAGTGACTGAGAAGGCTTCTTGCCGTGTTCTGGTTAACTGTGTGGAAGTCCCGCCCCCCGCCCTTGAGCAGGTAGCACCGTGGCAGCGGTGATCGGAGTGCGCTAGCAGCAATGGGATGGAAGATTGTCTTTTGGCCCGCAGAAGGGCGGACGGATCTTTGTTAGGCTCCGTAGAGAGTAGGCTGCGGCATTGCACCCGTGCAGTACTGACTGTTTGGCAGAGGCTGGCAACAGTTATCCCTCATGGGGGCCTGCGAAGGACCCTCATGCTAGTTCCTGCTTTAAGTGCTGTACGGTAGGCTTAGCTGGGTGTTGGTGCATTACCGACATACCTGACTTGCGATGAGCAGGTACCCTGTAGCTTTGGAGGGTTTCAGCCCCAGCTAAGTATTTGAACCGTAGCCTAACTCTGAGTGAGAGAGCCGGATATTTTATGTCTCGTGGTGTCGGGAGTGTGGGTACCCCTTGGGATAGCATCCGTGAGAGGTGGGACCTTGTGGGTACCGATTTGGGCTAGGGTAGTACAGGGTAGTCGTATGTCATTATAATTTCCACACGCAGTGCAGCGGCCGAGTTTCCATTACAAATGTGTCATTTGTCGGCTCTGTAGCCGTAGCCGATTAGAAAACTGTTGTATCATGTATGTAATCTCTTTAGTAAAATGTTCAATGTTGTCTTGTGTCTCGTATCGGTACAGTATCGAGTACTGTATGTCTCGCGTCGGATAGATTTTCTTGTCGCTGGCACGTCATCGACAACCAATGGTGTTTTTCCATTTGTACAATTACAAAAGTCGTATTATCTTAGCTGTCTGATGAACTGTCTGATGTGTCACTGTCACACTGCTCCACATGAGTATAAGTCCAGGTGTACTTCTACAAGTCCAGGTGTACTTGTATATGTCCAACTGTACATTATACCCCGTGGTGACATGACTGTCACGAGCAGTGATCGAGCGAGACATCAGGCAGAACAGTCAGACAGGCAAGGCAGGGCGACATGAACATTAAAAATAAAATATTTACCATCGGGTGTAAGATCGCAACTTCCATCTCTAGATTTTAGGGTTTCCGAGGCAAGTGCGAAGAGCGAAAGCTATGTCACTGCAGTTAGGTTTAGCAGAGCGAACAGTCTACTACAGGCTATCTGGCTATGTGAGCGAAGCTAATGTTTTGAATTGAAGCTAATTCTACTCGCAGAAGTCGTTCCAATCTTCAGGGGACATCTCAGCCCAGCCAGTCTCCTGCATGGCTTCGCGCGCGTTGGAGTAATTGTAGACGTGGCGGTCGTTTGAAGAAATGTGAGAGATGGTGGGGCCATGGTGATAATGGACGTTGATGACAGCGTTGTTGCCAACGTTCCAATTCTGCATTTGGGGAGCGTTGGGAACCATCATGTTTCGGGCTGAAAATTCCATTCTGGCGCGGGTGGGGGAAGCGGGGCGACGGGGAAATGGCCGGCGGGATGTGGAATGGGGTAGTGGTGAGGTGCAGGCGGAAGCGGAGGTGGAAAATGGTGAGGAATTGGTTGCGGAAGAATGAATTCAGGGGGACCGGCTGGCGGCTGACCGGCATGTTGACGGGGATCGAATTGCGCGCATGCGTACGGCCAGACGTTGGGGGGCAAGTCCTGACCGAAACCGGAGGCGAGCGTTGAGTCTGGACTGTGCCGGAGGATCTCGTAGGCGAGCGTTGAGCGTGGAGTCGGTCGAAGATGAACACAAGCGGAAAGGGGTCGACTAGTCGAAGGTCATCATGCGGTCGAGCACTGATCCTGCATGTAAGCAAAAAGTTAGTCATGCATACACATATCGATGCATACACACTTAACGTCAGTCGCAGAAACATTATGCACAAAGATATTCATAGCAGGCAGGGTCACAGCGGCAGGGTCTCAGCAGGAGGTGCACGGGAAGATGCAAACAAGAAATGGGCTTGAAATTGCATCAGAACTCCCCTTTGGGTTAATTTCGAAGTTCGAAGCATCGATCTTAGAAATCCAGCTTTCTAGGCATTGATTGGCAGTATCTTTTTGACGATGACAGACGACCGAAAACTCGAACGATCTTGGAAATCTGTTTTTTGAGTTTCCGATTGGCTAGTATTTTATAATGTGACTCGCGATTGAAAAGACGATCGACTGCGTTGATGACAGACGATCATCGTAGACATCTTCACCGTTCGCTTCGCCGTTCGCTGACGCGACGGTAGAGATCACCGTGCGCTGACGCGCCGGTTACAAAACAGCCTGAGGTAGGATAGACTGTGATGACATGTCATGACATTGACATGACATGACATGACAGCGACAACGACAGCGACAGCGACAGCGATGACGATGACGATGACGCTTGACGATCGATGACGATGACGATGACGGTCACGACCATCATCATCATCATCATCATCATGACAATGAATGAAATGACAGTGACCTGAACCAAATTGCAAAACCAAATTGCAAAACCATATTGCAAAAACGAAATGGGAAGCGGTGAATATATAAACCACGGTCGTAATGGGGGAAACGATGTAATACGGTCGTAATGGGGGAAACGCTGGAATATAACGTTAACCGTTTGTATAAATTATAAAAATGTAATAATTGAATTCTGAAATACAGCAGCGAGAGCATTGTGCAAAAGCGACAGCAGGCGTGAAAACTACAAAAGTGACGTGGAACCTACTAAAGTGACGTGGCAAAAAGTGCCATTTGAGCTCTGAGAGCAGGACTGCCCTACGATCAATCGAGTGATGAGTCGAAGACGTGCCAGCGACAAGCTAGTTATAGAAGGCACGTCAGACTACATGCTCTGGACTGCGCCTCCGGCACAGTCCAGAGCATGTAGTCTGACGTGCCTTCTATAACTACCTCTTATTGTACTAGGCGGATCGATCTCAAAAGGAGATCTCCACTAGGCCATCTGACCGTAGGATCAGGTGCGCGACAACACTTCGCTTTTTGCATCCCAACATGCCATGCCATAACGCGAGGGTGGCGTCGCGATAAATGTACGCGACTGCAGTGGCACTGTCATCGTTAGCGTCTGGCGATCGTGAGATCGGAAGTTCGTCTGTGTCGCCCGTTGGGATTCGCGCTTTGCTGCTGCTGATTAAGTAAGGTAAGGTAAGGTAATTTGGACCTCTGCTCCTTATGATTTGGAACCGGACCGTGGAGATCTCCTTTTGAGATCGATCCGCCTACAGTAGTAAATTATAAGGAGCAGAGGTGTCCACATGCAGAATGAGAGGTGCGTAGTCTAGTGCGTAGCGTGGTAACATGTAAGACCCTACCGGCATACGAGATACCAGTGAAAGTCGAAGTGCGAGCCAAGGTTGTCAATTACGATATACTTGTAGGCTCTCTCTGTAAAGCGAAGGGATGAAGCTATAAAATAAGGGAGGGATCAACTGCCCAGACTACACTTTCGCTGTAGCGTTTTGGCTTATCGCTAGAACGATAACACTTTCGCCAGATTGGCCAATACGCGGCAAGAATCATGCCAAATATCCGCAGACGAACTTCTGACGTGGAATCATCTTCGTCAACTTTTGCAGATCTGCTTCTTCCTGTAAGTGTGATATCTAATCTTAATATTCGGACGGCGTTTCATGGTCAGTGTCTGACTCGCATAGAGCCCTGTGCAGGATCACCTGGCGCGCGGACTGAGCTCAGCAGGGTTTCACCAGCCTTCTCCTGTGCAGCTCGCGGCAATTCCCCTCGGGAGATTCGGCGTCGACCTTATTGTGCAGGTTCGGCGATAGTGATGCACGCCTAAAAACCTGGATACATAGCGTTGATACTTTGTCGCAAATTTCGTGTGATAATCGACTGCTACCCGTGCTTCAATATATGACCTGGGGCGGAGACACGCGCCTCGCCTGCCCGTCAGAACATATTTTTTTCAACGTGCATGAAATAACCAGGAAAAGTTAGTGTCAAGATTGCGATCGTATATTTCAGCCCAAAGCTTTGACCGCCCCAGTTCCTCAACGACTCCCAGATCGCACCAAAAGACATTTCACTCTACCATCATAGCTAGGATTGCTCCAGTCCTCATAAGGACGTCCCAGTTCTATGTCTAGTCCCTACCGGAAAATCACATTTCGTAGTTTGCTGTTGATCTCCAGGCCAAGTCCGGAACTGGTAAAACGGTGACATTCGGAGTCATAGTCGCTGATAGAGTACTTTGCTCGTCGGGTCACCCTCAGGTATGTCCCCTCCACCATGTTGGCAGCCGCACTTGAACCAATTCCTTGCACAGAATGGTAGCTCTGCACAGATCTTGATAATCGCGTCTCTTATCCTCTTGCATATTTATCAGTCGGCGAGTTCGACAGCGTGTTGCAACACAACCAGGCCTGCACGCAGAGTTGCATTTGAGGTAGCGCACTTTTTTCGAGCTATTTAATTCGCAGGAAGCTGCTGGTCTGGACGATTGAGGGTATTGCGTGCCTCATCCCCTGTTCTAGATACTGATGCTGAAACGATAGCAGCGTGTTTCGGGTCGTTGCTGTGACGCAGGCGATGATCTTAAGTCCCACACGAGAGATAGCGCAGCAGTCAGCGTCGGTGCTGCACCGCCTCGGGGCGGAGTTGCAGCCCTCGGGCTTGAAGTGTGGAACATTCGTGGGTGGGCTGGCTTACACCAATGACGTTCGACGCTTGGAAAGCGCCTGCCACGTGGTCGTGGGAACGCCAGGTAACGCAGCGCTCAAGGGCTCCTGCCCGATTTTATAAATGCACGACTCCCTCTATTCTTGTCATGCAGCACAGGTCGCCGTCCGGATTTTCTTCGTTCGTCTTTCTTCTGAAACGTCGTCGAGCGATGTTGTGCAGCCATGCCTTCAACACACGTTCATTTTCCTGTCACTGTTGGTTCTTCCCGCCTTCGCAAAGCCTCTTCCTCATCTTTGAGCTGCTGTATATTTCCACAATCGCAGGCAGTCGAGTTCACCTGGTGCTCTGGGGGCGCCGCAGGTCGAGTGCGGTGCTTGCTTGAGGATGAAAAACTCCGTCCTGACTCCATCCGCATCCTGGTATTCCATCTGTCTGTGCTAAAGCCCTTCGAGCGACGGCTTGCCTGAGCCGCCTCACAGTGAAGCCCTCCAATGCGCCGAAGATGCATGAACGCGGATCCCTGGGAGATACTTGAAGGCGACTCGTGGGCCTTAGGGGCTGGTTAGAGGATCGGCATGGCAGGGCGAACAACCGAACAATACGACCCACGCGCGCCTCTGCCGCGGAGGCGCGCGCTTCTGGTGCCTCGCAGCACGCTGAATGTGCCAGGATTTGTTGGCAGGTCTTGGATGAGGCGGACAGCTTGCTCTCGGACACGGGCTCCTTCGAGGACGACATCCTCGCTATCCACGGAATGCTGCCCGCGAGGAAGCAGGTGCTGGCTCTGAACCTCTAAGAGCAACACAGCCCGTGCATCCGCGCGTAGAAGACTTCTGCACAGCGCCGGGTTTTGTTTCGAACTCATGCAAGCTGCAGGCCTCCTGATTCCGCCAGGTATTGGCGCCTGTGCCCACGAGGATCTCCACCTTGGTGCGGGGCAGGGCCAAGATGTATGCCTTCTTTGCCCGTGCTGGCGCCTACTAGGGACTCACCACAGCTCGGGGCGATGGAGCAGGTGCTCGCGTTCTCTGCCACGTACACGGAGAAGCAGATGGGCAGGCTCGGCGAGTTGATGCGGCAGCCCCAGCACGTGAACTTGTGCGCGGAGACCGTGTCCTTGCTGGGAATTCAGCAGGTCGGCGGGATCGGCCCGGTTATACCTCCCTTGTGGTACCCTGAGTAGATGTGAAATTCTCATCCCTCTGAAAGCGTTCACGGCGTCCCGCAGGTCCAGATGTTCCGTCAGCCTGCATAAATCACGGTCTTACATTGGGTCAAAGTTCGCAATAAGTGACTTCTATAGGTCTCCACGTCTGCGTGATGCAAGTTACAAGAAGTAACTATTAGGGAAGATAAATGAACTTCAAGAGGTGCATATCTGCAATTGGATGCCTTTCCGCAAATTTCTGTCTGCCAATTCTTGAGTAATACTAGCCGATGCTGATAAAGGTGCCCCATCTCAGCGGCTTAAACAGCCGCTGTTTTTCTGTTTTTCGTCAGAGTTTAGAGATCTTCTCTTTGACCAAAAAGTGTTCGTGCGACTCTCTCAGACTCGAAACGTTCGATCGTTCAAGCTCTCACCGGCATGTGACGCTCTCACCGGCATGTGACGCTCTCACCGGTATGTGACGCTCTCCGCGCAGTACTACCTCGAGATGCCGCCTCTTCCCAACTCGCACGAACAAGCCAAGGCCAGGGAGCAGCACCTTATCTCGATCCTCCGCTCCGTCCCTTTCCACCAGGCCTGCCCATGATCCACTTAGTCCCCTCCCCCTGCCCCTCCTCCCTGCGTGTGTGCGCCTGGAGAGCTCCTGCCGTCAGTGGGCTGGGTGACGATCGAGCTTCCGAGCTGTACGATGGAAGGATTGGCCAGCTCGCATCATGCACAAGAGCATGGCGCGGGGGACGTGGCTGTATATCCATGCAAGGCGCTGCTGGTGCCCTGGCTGTAT
>LGRX02011006.1:0-13331 GCA_001247695.2 Cymbomonas tetramitiformis
CACAACGCCGACCCCGGCACCCTCTGGAGCGGCACCCAGTGAAAGCGCTCACCGCACTGGATGGTCTTAGAGTACCTCACCCGGATCCACACCGTCTCGCCGTCCTCGGTGAAAAGCACATCATCCCGCACCAAAGCCGCCCGCGGGTTACAGGCATCCTCCTTGCCCGTGGTGAGATTGTCCTTACGGAACAACCCGAAGAAGCCCACCAAGATCGCTGCCCACAACGACAGCTCCGACAGTGAGCCGAACACCACATGGCGGGACATGTCCAACAAATTCCGCAAGGTGAGCGGCATGACCGGCTTTGAGGGCCGGTCCCAGCACCTGCGCACGCCCTGCAGGGTAGCCGCCACCCGGAAGCGCTCCGCCACCGGCCTCCACGCGTGTCCCCGCTGTAGGTGCAATTGTCGCACCGCTGCCAAGTAGTTCTTGATGGTGCTAGGGGCGAGGAACCACGATGAGAACGTGATGAACCACACCAGCACATCGTCCGAGGCTGGCAGGAGCGGCTCCAAGCACCCCAAGCACGCGAAGGCGATGCAAAACGTCACAAATGCTCTCGCCCCGGTGCTGTAGGCTCCTCTGGTGCTCCGCGCTAGCGCCTCCTCCTCGTAGCGCTTCTGCTCCTGCAGCAGTGCCTGCACCACCGAGTCTGCCCTCACACCCAACCCGGCAGTGTCACCGGCTCTGGGCCCACTCGCACCACCACCACATTCCACCTGGTGGGCCCCCACTCCGAGCGCCCGCCACCCCTCAAGGCAGGCGCGGTGAACAGGTGTGTGCCCTTCCGCCACTCTCGCACCACCTTGAACACCTCAGGCATGCTCAAGATGAGCGTCCATGTGGGGTCTGGGGCCCGCCCTCGGTCCTGCCCCCAGACCGGCACCAAGAAGGTGCCCGATGTGCCCATCTGCTGCCTCTTCTTGCACCGGAGGAAGTTCACGATGATATCGTACATGATGGAGAATGGCAGGTTCCCCCATGCCTGGTGCCCGTCGAACCGCTGCACCCGCGCATCCTCCTCCCGGCTCCAGCTCACCGCGCAGAAGGCGTTCGCCCGCGATGGCGCCACACACGCGTCCAAGGTGAACGGCCCGAACTCCATGTCGAGCGAATGGAACTCCGCCGGGCTGAGCATCCAATCATCGCGGTCCTGCCGCCACACCGTCGCCCGCATGAACGCACGGTGCTCCATGTGGAACTGCTTGAGCTGCATCCTCGAAAGCAGGTCCGCCAACTTGTTGTCCTTCGTGGTGATGTACACCGGCCGGAGCCGGATGTCGTAGCGCACGCACGTCAGGAACAGCTGCTTCAGCAGCGGGAGGTACTCCGGCGGACCCCACCACTTCGCCACTTGGCGCAGGGCGCACTGGTTGTCGATCCTGACCACCACCGCGCGGCCCTGCACGTGCCGCCCCCAGAGCACCACTGCCCACCACACTGCAAACAGCTCCAGGTAGTTGATGTGTTCGCTCTCGGGCACGCCTTTCCTGAACGGGAACCAGGGCTTCTGGATCATCTTCTTCACATCCTCCCACGAGTGTAGGAAGAACCGCTCGTCCATCAGGCCGCCCATGCCCTTCGTGCCCGACGAGTCCGTGGCGAAGAAGTCCTCCTTCACGTCCTCCCGGAACAACACCACCTTGCGCCCATTGTAGCGCCGGATCACGTCCTCGATGGTGTCGAGATCCTCCAGCACCGGCGGTGTCACCCGCACCGCTCCCCGCGTTCCCGATGCCGCCAGCAACAAGAAGCCCCTGCGCGTGTACAAAGACAGCCCCCACACCACCTGACTGCAGAACGCCAGGAGCCCCCACAGGCTCTCCAGCTGTCGCCTGCGCACCGGCTTCCGCCTCGCCTGCTGGCGCACCTCTCTTGCCGTGCGCACGACGAAGTCCACGCGGTCCTTGCTGATGGCCGCTGTGCACACGCCCCCCGAGGTGGATAATTCCACCCCCAGGAACTCCATTAGCCGCTCTGGACCCTCACACTTGGCCGAGTTCACCTTGAACCCCAGGAAGGAGACGAGCTCGACCAGCAGCATCATCATCTCCTCGGCCTCCTCGCGCGTGGCGGCCACCATGAAGAAATCATCTAAGTACCCCACGCACGGGATCCCCTGCGCCTGCATCCACGCCACGATGGCGCGCGTGTACCGCATGAAGATCCCCGGCAGCGCTCGGTTCCCGAACGGGGCGCGGGCGTCCATGTAGCGCACCCCCCCGAACTCAAAGCACTGAGCGGGCCAAAATTGGCTCGCCACTCCCACCGACCGGTACGCCGAGTCCAAGTCCACCTTCACCATCCAGTACCCAGGTCGGAGTAGAGCGTAGGCGTCTTTCACCGAAGAGAACTTGTCCTTCTCCAGCTCGATCCTCGCGTTGACGCCCACGTCGCACGGTCGAGAGTAATCCCACACAGGCCTGTACTTCACCTTGCCGTTGCGGAGCTTCTCCACCATTCCCAAGGCAGAAACGCCCCACGGTAGCCTGTCGTCCGCCGGGAAGATGCGCGCCTCCAAGAGCTCCTTCTCGATCTTGTGCTTCATCGCCTCCATGTGCTCGTCGCCCACGTAGTTGGGCACGCGGAAAGGCTCGTCCATCTCCACCGGACGCGACGGCCACCCGATCCCGCACGCGGCTCCTCGCACGAGGAAGTCTACGTCATGCCAATCCTCGAACGCTGCCGCCATGAGATGCGCTCGCTCCGTAAGCAGCGGCACCGCTGCCCCCACGCTCTGCACCTCCTGCACGTACCTCGCTCGCTCGTGCTCCATCGTGCCCGTCGCCTCCATCCTCTCCTGCGTGGCTCGCCGAAGAAGCTGCTCGCGGATCGCCGGCCACCTCTTCGATCTCCTCAATCGACGGTTCGCCCCGTCCATCACGCTCCACGTCTCGGGGTCCGCCTCGGACACCGGAGCTGGCGCTACCGCGAATGTGCTCATCGTGTCCGTCCATCCTGGTGCGGGCTCACCCCTCAAAGCCCGCCCCGTCACATCCCACACCGGAACAAACGTGGTCGGCACGAGGTGCCTCCACCAGTCCCCACCGTGCAAGATGTCGCCGGTGTCGCCACCACCGCGCTCAATCTCGATGTAGTCACCTTCACCCGGCTCCGCAGGCGTGAACTCGAACGCGTTAGCCACGGACATTACATCTTCCTCCTCGTCGCCATCCTCGGGCTCATGGCCCTCACCGGACACCGGCCCTCGCGCCGGTGCCTCCCCGGCGCCCGCCGGCGCCCTCCTGCTGCTGTTGGCGTTGCCCGGCGCCGCAGCTTGCGCCGGGCTCTGCCACCCGCATCATGGGTGCCCGGGGCACCCCGCGGCCCCAGCCACGTGGTCCGCGGAGCCACAGTCTCCGCACACGTGGTCGAACCTGCAGGGGTCAAAAGTGCACGCCCCCCGGTTGTAGAGCGAGCAGGCATTACGGACCTGCGGGAGCTCCACTCCTCCGCGACCCCTGCCTTTGCCCCCCTTGCCCCCCTTGCCACCCCCCTCGCGGGGGGGGTTGGGGGGGTCGTTGCGCGCCTTGCCGCCTTTCCCCTTCTGCTCGCCCTGCTTGCCCCCCCGCGGAGCTCGATCGTCCCTCCACGGCGTCTTCGCTCTCACCGGACGCAGCTGCTGCTCCCGGGAGTAATCCTCGAAGAGCTCCGAGTAGCATCTCCTCTCGAAGGTTACGGAGGGGTCCTCTTCCATTTGTAAGATCAGGTACTCGTAGAACTTGATCAGGGGGGTCACGCCGTACTCCATCGCCTTGTGCTGGAACCAGTCTTTGAAGTACACCATTAAGCGATGCTGCCGGTCCGACTTCACCTTCCGCAAAACGTGGCAGAAACCCCTCTCCCATTCTGGCAGCGTCGAGCACCTGCTCTTCCTGTTAGCTGCCTCCCACTGCAACGACCTTCCGTCTTCCCCCAAGACCAGCTTGGCCTGCTGGGCGTCCAGGCTTTGCGCCGGGTACACCCGCAGGTCCAGCCCTTCAAGTTCCCCCCCCACATGCGAGGGGATCACCGGGCGCGGGGCTCCCTCACCTGCCGGCTTAGGGATTGTCTCGGGAGCGAGGGTGCCCATGAGCGCTTGCTGTAATTGCTCCTCCGTGACGGTGCGCAGCCCCGCCGCTGCTGCTGCCAACTCCCCGCGCCGCCCGGGTGTGAGCGCCACCCCGGGGCTCCCCATGCCTGCCGACACTCCGGGGTCCACTTGCGCGCGCTTGGCCATCACCGGGGGCGACGGAGAGCGCGGCCTCTTCCTTGCGAAGGTGTCATCCAGCACGTCCTCGAAGACCGTCCCGGGCTCCTTGCCTCTCACGAAGTCTTGCATCTCGGTGACGCGCACACGCAGCAGGTGCACGAGGACACACCAATCCTCCAGGGAGGCCTCCTCGCCTGCCGGCAGCTCGTCGATGTCGCAGGCCTCCTCCTCCAACATCGGGCGCGCCCACGTGAGTTCTGGAAACGAATGCGCCTCCAGCGCTGTCCCCGGGCGCTTCCATGAGTGCTCGCTGCGAAAGCGCAGCAGCGGTTCCCGCAGCTTCGCCCCCTCCGCAAGCACGCCGGCTCGCACCTGCTTGTGGCGGTCCAATGACCACCCGTCCCGCTTACCTTGGGACGCTGCCAACGCCCGGCGGTACTGTCCCTCGACGCCCGATGCGCCCGTTCCTCCTGCAGGGGCACCAAGAGCCCCCCCTGCCGCTGCTGCGGCCTTAGCCACTGCCTGGTCTAGGAGCGACATCAGCTCAACATGCGTCAAGATGACGGTTCCCGTCGGCCCTCCCGCCGATCCGCCGGGCGCCCCTCCGCCAACACCCAGCCCGAGCGCTCCTGCGCCCCCCGCCGGTGCTGGTGATGCCGCCATGGCTGCTAGCATGGTGGTGTTTTACGCTTTCACCGCCTTCAACCGTTTCTTCGCAATCGCTCGTGCGGAGGTCCAAGCACCCCGCAGCACCCACTCCGAAACCACAGCGACTGTCGGGCTCGGACCCGCACCAGCGCCCTCCTCTAGGAGGTTGATTTCCGTCAGCTCCCGAGTGGCCTCCAACACCTCATGTGGCACGGTCCGCAGTGGTTCCGCGATGGCCGCGAACCCTGCCAGCACGTCAAATCTCGCTGCCTCCCAGTCAGCCTTCGGGATGTTAGAGCCTACCACCAAGTCCCTCAGCGACTCTAGCACTTGCCGCACCTCCTGTGTGTCCCAGCACGCCCAACTCGGATCCCTCTGCGCTGGCGTCGACATGCACGTGAACGTTACCAACGAGAGCAGGTGAAGTAAAATCGGGAGAGTTCTTCTCGGCCAATCGGAATCCAAATTGCGTTCTTGTAGTCCTCCCCGAACTCCACCGCGCACCTTCTGCACAAGTCTACGAAAGTACGCCGGCGCTGTACGCTCCTCCTCGGCAAAGGGGTCTCCACTGGCAAGATGACCCTCCAAAAAGCAACGGAGCCGGAATCCGGTTCACAAAAGGTGCACTCCTCTTCAACTGTCGACGGCGGGATGTCTACCGAAGAAGGACCGGTCATCCGAAGGCGCTGACGTAAATTTTCTCGGGACCTCTCTGTCGCGATCCGCTCTGCTACCGTGCTGCCGAAAAACGTAACCCGTGTACGGAAAACGCGGGTCCCAGTGACTGCAGTTGAAGCGGCAACTGCACGGTACGAAAATGGGATGAGTCCAGTCCCTCACGTCGCGGGAGTCCACCAAGGGTTTGTCCACCCCAGAAATGTCAGTCTGCGTCCCCTTCTCGTGCTCGAACTGCCCGCTGTAATTATTTCTTGGCCCCGCGACTAACTTTCCAGACATGCGAAAATCCGCAGTCCAACCTCCCAGTGCCACTGTCTCTGCGCTGGGGTAAAAAATATCTTCTAAAAATTATTCTCTACGAATTTTTTTTGAACGGAAGTAACAACTCAGATTTTTACAGAATTTGAGAGAGAAAGCCGGAGCTTTCAGGGTCAGAATTGCAACAATTGCCAGGCCCGTGAAACGCTCCTACTTTGTGTGCGGCTTCGCGGGCCACAACACCCTCCGACCTAACTACCGCCTCGGTATAGGTCGGGCCTGATCGGGCAGACTGTGCCTACAGGTTGTGCCCGATCTGTCGCGCCTTTCCGCAGGCGCGACTCTGCTGTGAGTCTTGATTTAAATAACCCGAATTATTTCCAAGGCAATAATTCTGAAGTGTTGCCAAAAGTTTGATCTGAGGTCATCTTGACCCTCAAAATCTCGGTTGAAGTAGCATGGGTATGCAAAAACGGGAAAATCGCTCAAATTTTACTAAATGTTGCACCCTCTTGGATACTTCCCAAAATTGCTCACCGGGAACTTGGGCTCGCCTAATAATGCACATAGTGTCTAAAAGAAGACAATGTCGCCGTCATTTTGAGCTAAAAAAATCTAGCTTCCGGTACCGATAGCTCCCGTAATAATTGAAAACGTTAAGGTGGCTTAAGCCACCCTAAAATCGCTGTTAGGGTGGCTTAAGCCACCCGAAGGGTAATAGCCAGAAAGGCCCACCACGAACATCTCAGAGACCTTCGGGAAAAAACGCCAGCGACGACAGGTGAGGAAACCGGGGAGGAAGCATCGCCGGGTACGGAGCAGGCGCAGCCTGCAAGAACTTCCGAAGCCGGCGGAGCTGCGCGGGCGGCGCCAACACTCGGGGCTGTAACAGCCACTACACAGGCAAGACGAGAAGGAGCTGCTGCGCGAGGCCCGCAAACCAACGAAGCTATGCCCACTCGAGCACAGGCACCGGCAGCACGAGGGCCACGCGCAGGTGGCCGAGGATGCCCTGCTCCTGCAGCGCCGCAGGGAGATCAAGCATGAGCTCCATGTGACAAGCGTGCACGCAGTTCGCCATTGGCAAAGGCGTCCCCAGAGAGCAAGTCTCCACCCGGGAAGTCTCGACAAGCGCGCGGTCGTGACAAGGGACGAGTGCTATTCCGAGCGGCCTCTGTGATCGGTCCGACAGGCGCCCTTATAACGGACAGCTTCGCTCTTGACGACGATTGCTTTTTCAAGGATGCAAACCAAATTGCGGAGCAGGTGCAGAACGCGCACCTCCGGGAGGCGGCGACGGGCGGGACAGTTTGCAGGTGTCTCGATGGACGAGGACGACGAGGACGACCCGGACGACGACATACCGTTGGCCTACCGTAACCTTCCTACGGACTATACCATTGACATGCTGGCGAAGAGTGCGGGCAAAAGCTTCGCAGTTTGGCAGTTACCGTGGCCGCGGGCAACGACCGCTGCAGCTTTACTATCCGCTTGCCTGGGAACAACGCCGTGTCCATGGCTATGCATTTCGCGTGGAGGTCTTGGAGGTGAACGTGGACACGAACAACAAAGTCAAGTGGGGGTTTTGGCTTCCGTCTGCGCCTTTGCTTATGCAGGTAACGAGGAGAACAAGTAAACCCTTCAAAGACTTGAACAGCTTGTTCGCGGAGAACGCCTTCCGGAGAGCCTGTCCGAAAGTGACAGATTGGTACGACTTCGATGCGAGTGAGATCCTGACTTGCTGGGACGAACCTCCTGGCAAACCTGCTGTCGGCGGAGTTCCAGGAGGACCTGAAAAGGCAGAACTTCTGAAGGTGGCCAGGGAAAACTTGGCCTCCGACGCGTCGGAGCGGTGAAGGTAAGCAACACAGCCTCACTCATTCCTCGTGGCACGCACACAAGATTACAAAGGCCACACGACGTGAAAAATATTGGTTTACATACTCGTTTATTTACGTTTTATGTACAATCACGTGAGATAGGTGTCAGCTAGGTTCACTGGCTTCTATAATAGAGGTCCTAGAGGGCAAGCGTTAGCATCCATTGTGCTCGCCAGGGTGCAGACTCTGAACATACGCCCACAAAAGTCGCATCTCCCTTCATTGTCCTAGGCCGCTCCGGAGCTCTATCAGGGCGCCGTGCGTCGTCTCGCTGTAGCGGTTTCTATCAAACCACTGCTGCCACTCCCGCCCTGAGTATCGGTGGTAGATCCACCCGCCCTCGTACCAGTACACGAGATGCCTCACACCACACCTTTATTCGGTGGATCTACGGCCGTGGACGTACATCGGCCATCTCAAGTAGTTCCAGGAGTTGACATCTACTCTATTATGATGCCCGAAGTCCTCCCAGTCCTCCCAGGCTTCTCCCCGCGCTTGTTGCCACAAGCAAGCGGATAATTACAGGATCTTCAGGCACCCAATGGGCTTGTTGTGACTGGCAGTCGTGAAACGTGAAAGTATCGTAAGGCCACATCCAATACTGCAATATTCCAATCTTTGCCATACTGGTGTAGGTAGTCTGAGGTGCGGGTTGTGGTTTTATGTCACGAACGCAGGTGTGTGCAAACGACCTCCGGTTACGACTCCTCCAAGATATACCAATGAACCCTGAACCTTAGACGCCCCGATATATCCATGTGCAGCACACCTGTAGGAGCAAACACCTGCCGCGGGATATTTTTCTTCTAACATATGTTTATTTTTCCCGCGAAATAATACTGTTTGCCGGTTTTGATAGCTGCCGAGAATCGTCCTGGAATAGCCTTTTCAGGGCAAACTGACCCGCCGAACGCCCATGTTGGGTCACATGAAGCCTGGGGGAGCATCACCACTGGTTGTTTACAGTCCTGGACAACTTTTGCAGCATAATAGCTTTTGAAAATATGCTCATAGCTGCTCACTTTCGCCCGATGAGAAGTATTTTACTACGTGACCCTCCAAACACCCTAAAATGGGCCATAAATCTGCTGGATCTCTCCCATGTAAGCAAATAGTTGCATTTTTGGGAATGTCAAAATATTACATATTCTAATAGTGCAAAATTCTAACATTTCGATAACAAACATAAGGCAATATCATAACTTTCCACACCTAACACGATACTTCCACCTTTATTTCCCGTTTTCTTGCCGCCCGCGTGACTCGCGTGGCTACTTTGAAGAGTCAAAACCCAGATTTTTCGAAATACCTTCTAGGATTATTCAAATTAACCCTCATATTTGTCATTCAGAACCCCAATAACCAATTTGGCATACAATTTAATGCTTTCTCATTTTTTTCTCATTTGCGCCCGCGTGTCTCATTTTTGCGATATGGTCGTTTGCGGAAGCAGCGCCTCGACCGTGCAGCCGCTGGGTAACGCGCTAGGCTGCAGAGGCGGCGTCATAGTCGTGCAGCCGCTAGGCGCCGCGCCAGGGTGCACATGTTGCGCCTCGGGCGTGAAGCCGCTGGGTGCCATGCTAGGCTGCTGAGGCAGCGTCTCGGCCGTGCAGCCGCTGGGCGCCGTGCTAGGCTGCAGAGGCAGCGTTCCGGCCGTGCAGCTGCTGGGCGCCATGCCATGCTGCGGAGGTTGTGCTTCAGTCGTGCAGCCGCTGGGCCTCGCGCCAGGCTGCTGAGACAGCGCCCTGGTTGATGTGCAGCCGATGGGCATTGCGCCAGGCTGCAGAGGCTGCGCCACGGCCGTGTAGCCGTAGGGCATTGCGCCAGGCTGCAGAAGCAGCGCCATGGCCGTGTAGCCGCAGGGCATTGCGCCAGGCTGCAGAGGCAGCGCCTCGGCTGTGCACCCGCATGGTGTCGCGCCAGGCTGCGGAGGCTGAGCCCCGGTCGTGCAGCCGTCAGATATGCGACCATGAGACACCTCGCCGGTCTGCCGAGGCTGCGCCTCGGCCGTGTAGCCGTAGGGCATTGTGCCAGGCTGCAGAAGCAGCGCCATGGCCGTGTAGCCGCAGGGCATTGCGCCAGGCTGCAGAGGCAGCGCCTCGGCTGTGCACCCGCAGGGTGTCGCGCCAGGCTGCGGAGGCTGGGCCCCGGTCGTGCAGCCGTCAGATATGCGACCATGAGACACCTCGCCGGTCTGCCGAGGCTGCGCCTCGGCCGTGTAGCCGTAGGAGGGCATTGTGCCAGGCTGCAGAAGCAGCGCCATGGCCGTGTAGCCGCAGGGCATTGCGCCAGGCTGCAGAAGCAGCGCCATGGCCGTGTAGCCGCAGGGCATTGCGCCAGGCTGCAGAGGCAGCGCCTCGGCTGTGCACCCGCAGGGTGTCGCGCCAGGCTGCGGAGGCTGAGCCCCGGTCGTGCAGCCAATGGACATCGCGCCAGGCTGCAGAGGCTGCGCCTCGGCCATGCAGCCATCAGCCATGCAGTTATGAGGCACCTCGCCGGGTTGCGGGGGCTGCGCCTCGGCCATGCAGCCATTAGCCATGCAGCTGGGAGGCACCTCGCCGGTCTGCCGAGGCTGAGCCTCGGCCGTGCATCCATCAGCCATGCAGCTATGGGGCACCTCGCTGGGCTGCGGGGGCTGCGCCTCGGCCATGCAGCCATTAGCCATGCAGCTGGGAGGCACCTCGCCGGGCTGTGGGTAAGGGAGCCGGGTAATTTTCAATGGTAATTACCGGGATGGTAATTACCGGTAAATTACCCGGTATTACCAAGACCCATAAACGAATTACTTCACATACTTAAGGAATACCATGGTAATTACCATGGCAATTTGGTATTACCACGGTAAATTACCATTTCTGTCATAAATTTTACCAGCCGAAAACCAGATCGGCGGCGATACGAGTGCAAATTCACACCGTGACCGGAGAGCCAAACTTCTTAACTTGGCCTACTCAACAAGAATTGCGTTTCTGCTTATCTGATTCTCGATGGCAGGGTCGTCCGGCGGGGATAATTGTGGGGGCTCTATGTCCCTCATTCCTGGGGATGAAGATTTGCTCGATTGGAAAGACTGCCATGGCAAAGTGCACGAAGTCCCGCAAGACATACACGACGCTCTCAGCGCCCCACTGCGTGGCCAGTCCGGCTTCGGGGATAAACACAAGTTCCTGTTGAGCTTGTTTCACGACGTGCCAATATATCAGCAAACTCTGCAGCCTGTGAAAACGTGTGCCCTGAACGTACGCACGTCTTTAGTTTGCAAGTATGACGAAACCGTCAAAACGAACGTCGCATACCACAAGATTAACTCAGGAAAGCTATTGAGAATCCTGCTGCAGTGAATGTATATAACCCCCTTTGTTTCTCATCATGTCATCTCCACTATCACATTCGCGTGGCTCGTGACTCCGGAATATTTCTTATCTCCACTGTTATCACGTATTACCTATTACTTATTTTGTTTGCATGGTATTATTCCGACATTCGTCACTTCTGGCTGCACTTCTCTGTAAAATGCATCGCTTCATCATGTCTTCATATGACTTAGCATGTGATATAACACCCATCCAAAACAATTCATATGCTCATTAGCTACAGTAAACACTCGATTTTAAGAAAACAGGAATTTTAGGTCAGCCTAGCAACTTTCTTATTTATATAGAGATCTTAAATATGGAGTGTTATGTGTTAAATATTGTGAAGAAATCAAAAAAGCTGGCTACTTTCTTATTGGCGGGTTTTCTTATTACTGAGTGATTACTGTATCCATAGAAATCGAAAAACCCCCAATTTGAGTCCCGCGAGGTAAAAGTTAGGTAATTTTGTGCATATTCATTTCTGTCTGCACTTCTCTGTAAAATGTGTCGCTTTATAATGTGCGTGCATGGCGTCGCATGCGCTATAACACGCACTCCAACAATTCTAATGATCATTAGGTATCCATAGAAACCGAAAAAATCATTTTTAGAGTCCCGAGGCAAAAGTTAGGTGATTTTGTGCAGGCGGTAATACTTTGGTAATACCAAGGAAAGTATTACCGGTAAATTATACCCGGTATTACAAACCCCCATTTCCAAATTACCGGTAATGTGGCTGCCTTAGCTGTGGGGGCGGCTGCGCCTCGGCCACGGCGCCATCAGCCAAGCAGTTATGGGGCGCCTCGCTGGGCTGCGGGGGCTGCGCCTCGGCCATGCCGCCATCGGCCATGCAGCTATGAGGCACCTCGCCGGGCTGCGGGGGCTGCGCCTCGGCCACGGCGCCATCAGCCATGCAGCTATGAGGCACCTCACTGAGCTGTGGGGGCTGCGCCTCGGCCATGCAGCCATTAGCCATGCAGCTACGAGGCACCTCGCCGGGCTGCGGGGGCTGCGCCTCGGCCGTGCAGCCATTAGCCATGCAGCTATGAGGCACCTCGCCGGGCTGCGGGGGCTGCGCCTCGGCCATGATAAAGCCTATCCAACACCAGGTGGGAAGGAAGTCATAGCCCGATCGCGTCATGGTGACCTGAAATCGCGACCTGACCTCATCAAGGCGTGACACAAGCGTTGCCACGCTCGTGTCGCCGGCGATTCCTGGCGAAATCCAAACGACCGCTCCCTAGATTCCATTCCTCCCGCGAAATATTCACTTCACAGCACTTAAATGCTTCCAAAAAACAGCCGCCCTGCATTCATTTTGTTTGTATTACATGGCGATACCACTGCGTCCCCCCAATCCTGAAGCTGAAGCTGCTCGTCCTCACAATCCTTTTACTATAAGACAAACCAGAAATTATGCGGTTCCGCGCATTCGCCACTGGCGCTTAGAGTTTTACTCATTAGATGTAGACGACGGTTCTATTCATCTTCCACTCGCGTTCAGACTGCAGCTTCGGCGCTGGCTGCCACCAAATAGAGATTGCGGATTCTTTTGGGTCTTCTACAACCAGCACGGTGTACCTAAGTGGACCATTCCAGCTTGGTACGACGCCCGCGTGGGGCGTTTCGTTACCCAATAGGTCAGCGACCAGTGTCTAGCCTCTACCGGTCCGTTGTCTTCTGCTTTCCTACTCCTAAGGCATGTCTTTCTTTTCACGCCTAACCCTTAGCGGGCGTTCACGCGCGATGTTCGGCTTTGCGTCGCATCTGGTTGCATCGCATGCGAACACCGCGGAGGTTAGCACAGAACCAGCGGGTTCTAAACCTACATGCCCCAACCTACAGCCCGACGCTACCAACCTCCTTGCCGATACCATGTTCACTATTGGCACCGCTGGCTCTCTAGAATACCGGATCCCTTGGGGGTCGCTTTCTCGCCACGATCTTCACTGGTCCTGGGAAAACATACCGCGATCAGCAAAACCAAAACTGCTCCCAACAACGTACCTTCCAGTGTCTCGCGTACAGGATTTTGTCCGGGGCGAAGGAAACTACGGATCACCTTCCAGTGATCCTAATCCGAACCAGTTTCACATTGTGCGCGTTAGAAACGCCGCCAGCGCCAAGACAAAACCATATACGAAACCTCCCAAAACGGACCGCAGTTTAGCTAAACCTCGTCCAGCGCATGATGGTTGGCCCTACAAACATCATTACGTATGTCGTTGCGGGTTCCAGTCCGAATGGTGGAAACGCCAAGCCTATGGGTATGCGTGCTGGGGCATGGGGCATACAGGGCATCCTTGGGGCATGCAT